>AWUE01017761.1:0-20570 GCA_001974825.2 Corchorus olitorius | reverse complement strand
GGCCAATGGAGAACTTGCAAGCACTGTTAATACAATGGTAAATTAAGGCTGCAACAGTTGCCAGTCCAACAGTATAGTAAACAATAAACAATGCAAGACATAACTGAAGGCTTGTTGACCATATCTGATGAAACCAAGATGGAAACTCACCTATTCTATTGGCATCTACACTGACATAATTTACTATCTCACCTGGAGAATGAGTCATTTTAGCAGCATTTGATAATCGCAGTTGCTTCTGATATATTGCTGCAAATAGCATTGACCTTACCTGAAGTCCTACCAGTCTTGTATGAAACAACCATTGCCTCTCAGAAAATGATTCCAGGCATTTTGTTAAGAAAAGGCCAACAGCCAGCACATAACCCTCATGCTTAATGGCTTCTCTGCCTTCGGCAGCCTCAATAAATGCTCTGAGGAACAATGGGCCCGTGGACAACATGAGAACTTTTATCAATGCAAAGAATCCGGAAACCAGAATGGGTTTCCAGTAAGGATAGAAAATTAGTGAAATTTTCGAGGAAAGATCACTTGATCCTTTCTTTTTCTCTTTGCTTAGCTGCTCGACATACTTTGAGTAGCATGTTTGTGCTCGATGTTCCTCTTGCAACAATGGAATATCTCGATCCTCAAGAATTTTCTCCCTACCCTGCTTCATTAATGAGTTCAACCACCAAAATGTCATCTTACTGAAAAATCCAGCTCTAGCAAAGGTCGTGACATTAGGATTGAAGCTAATTCTATCAGTTGCACCCTCCTCCATGTTGTATTTTGTGCCCCAAAAGATCTGCAATCATAAACAGGTATAATAGAAAACAGAGTTCTGTTTACCTCAACCAGATTGATGGAAGCAAGATCACTGAAGTCTATCTTACAAGATCTTTATACATTAATGATAGTATGAAAAGATTTCATCACACTAACCACAATTTAGAATAAAATAATATTATTAATATATTCTCAACTTACCTGTTTTGATTTTATTTTTTCTTTAATATTGAGGATGTTGATGTTTCCAAATTCCAAATCATAAAATTTTGAAAAAGCAAATAAACTTTTTGGAAAAGAACCCGAAAAGCTGAAGCACGTGAGAAGTTGAACAATCATGAAATTTAGGTTATATAATTTTAATGTAAAGTTTGATCATCCAATTAGCCTAATGGCCAACTAATATTAAGATACTATACCACGTTGATCACATCCTCTTGAATTATATGCTATAAAGATCTTCTTTAATCAAATATACCTCACCAATGTATAATTATGATGATTAAAATTTTTCTTAAATCATTGCAATGCAAGAAATTTATGGTTTGACCATATGAACAAGATTCAGTCTGAAGTGAACCTTTTCAGACTTAAAATTAAAGAATGTGAGTGAGAAACAAGACTTTTTTACCGACAAAAATTGAAGTAACGATGATGCTATGTTTGTAGTACTCCTGCTCCATAACTGATTAATCTGTAATATATGGTATATTACACCGGCAATATCTGATATTCCCTTTCAAATTGGCTATGTTTCTGCCCACGATTCTTTTTCATTTTTCTTGATTAAGTATTCATAAACAAATTCAACATATATTAGATTAGAACAAGATGTGAAATGAACATTTATTGCCATCTGGGTTTTTTCTTTTAACAGATGGGAAGGGGAGCACCATTCCAGTCTTGGAGACATTGGAGCAGTGGATCAATCAACTTACCCTCACAGATTGCAACAAAAACCTTGTCACATTCCTCACCGGGCGGTCTCACTTTGTCTCCAGTTAAAAACTCGGTTCCTAACCCTTGTCTCACAAACTTGTACAAGGGGTAAGACCTGCATTCCTTGATCTTGTTTGGGATTGTTGAATTCCCACTCTCGAAATCACTTCTCGCTCTCTCAACCTCCCTTGGCAACACCCTCTTCAGTTCTTCCTCGAAACCACCAATATTCTTAAGAGCATTAACGTTTGTCAATGTCAAGGCATGTTGTAACAGGACTTGTCTCAGCTTTTGCATGAGTGGATAATTTGCATTACATGGATCATCAGCATATGAAAAAACATGCTCACCATCCACCACTTTAACCAAATCCTTGTCGCAGGTTAGGACTTTTTTGGCAACTTGGCTCACTGTGTTTTTTACTGCATTTTTCAAGTTGTCTTCCAGGTGTCTCAAATCTATAGCCTGACAAAGCGCAACCATGTATGTTGATGACATGAGCTTTAAAATGTCAACAGCTTCAGCTGTTTTTCTGGCAGAGATTAGCCCCAACGAGTTCACATCTTGGTTGTGTTGCTCTGTACTTTGCACATGATTGGTAACAGGATTTGCCAGATATTGTAGCTCCGAGCAATATGCTGCCATGGCTATTTCAGCACCCTTCAATCCGTAATCTAAACTCGGATGCCTTCCACCACCTGACAGATTTGATGGCAACCCATTGTTGTAAATATCATTAACAAGTTCAGATAGTTGAGCAAACATGAGTTTCCCAATTGAGGCTATAGCTAATCTTGTGTTATCCATGGACACACCAATTGGAGTACCTTGGAAATTCCCGCAATGCAAGGCCTTGTTTCTTGACACATCAATCAATGGATTATCATTCACGGAATTCATCTCCCTTTCGATGGACTTTGTGGATGATCGAATTACTTCAACTTGAGGGCCTAGCCATTGTGGGGAACTACGAAGAGCGTATCGATCTTGTTTAGGCTTTTGCAAGGGATCAATTTCATGTAATTTTTGTGCTGCCTTAATAAAGGCACTTCCTTCCAGGATATGTTCCATTATAGCTGCAGCCTCAATCTGACCTGGATGGTGCTTCAGTTTATGAATCAAGTGATCTGTATACTCTGGCTTTCCATGCATAACCTCAGCAAACATTGCTGACAAAACTTGTGATAGAACTGCTAAAATGTTAGCCTCAAAGAGAACTATGGCAGCCAAGCCAGAACCAACTCCTGTGCCATTAACAAGGGCTAGACCCTCTTTAGGCTGCAACTCAAAAAATCCACCATCAATGCCTGCAAGGTCAAAAGCTTCCTTGGCATCAAGGAGTTCTCCTTTGGGACCAACAGCCTTGGAATTTGGGCGTCCGGTGAGAAGTCCAGAAATGTATGCATAAGGGATTATATCACCTGAGGCAGAAATGGAGCCACGCAAAGGCAAGCATGGAGTAATGTTGTGATTTAGTAGCTTGATGATAGCTTCCAGGATCTCAAACCTAATGCCTGAGTAGCCCTGGAGGAGTGTGTTGACTCTAACTAGCATACCAGCTCTTGTTGTTGTGTGTGGCATTGTGTGGCAAGATTCTGTGTTGCCACTGCCAAAGATTCCAGCATTCAAGAACCTGTTCCAAAAATTTGACATTTGAACAAATTAAGGTTTATTAAATTGGCATTAAACAATATTAATTTGTCAAAGTAATGAAATTATTATGGCTTAAAAATGCCACTTTGCAATTTTAAGTTTATACGGACTGCCATTTTGAATCCAACTTTTTTTATTTTAATCACTTTGCATCCTGATGTTTTATTTTTGTTCCATGTTGCACCCTCTATTATCGAAAATTGTTAAGTTCCGACGGCGCCATTATGATGCTGACGTGGCACGCCACATGTACAAATGGCCACGTGGCATGCCACGTCAACATTAAAAATAAGCGAAAACAATAATTATTTGCCACATCAACATGCCATGTGGCATGTTTTGACTCCATGACGGTGCCGTTAATTCACCGTAACATATAGGATGCAATGTGGAACAGTTACAAAACATTAGGGTGTAAAGTGATCAAAATAAAAAAGGTGCAAAGCGATCAAAATAAAAGGGTGCATGCAAAGTGACAGCACGTATAAAGTATAAATTTTAGGGTGCAAAATGACATTTAAGCCAAATTATTATATTTAATTATTACGATTATTATTACCTGATGAGCTCCTTTTGTAAGGCAGCTCCATGAATAGTCCTCCTATGTGAAGTTGCACCAAAACCAGTAGTAATTCCATAGGTATCTGTTCCTTTATTTAGACTATCCATAACCCAATCACTGCTTGCCTTAACACCGCCCCTGGCCGACTCACTTAGCTCAACCATAACTCGGCCTCCATTGTCACGAGCAGCCGCCACTGCAGCCACCTGCGCTATAGTCAGTGTCTGGCCACCCAGCTGCACCACCGCCTTTCGGTATTCATTAACCATTCTTTTCACTTCATCCAAATGGCTACCTTTCAATGACTCTGCAGCGGAACCCCAGTTTAATGGATCATTGAGGTACGGATTTTCTAGTGACTTATTTTCCTTTCGCTGTGACACCTCCATATTGCTTTTTACTTCACTTCATAAAAGAAAATAAACACTATAATCAGTCCAAATTAGATACATATATATAGTACCATGCATGCAGTAGCTAGTACTAGCTAGTAGTGTACATGAAAATCAATATGCTTAGTTAGAGCTAAAGTTAATCAGAACAAAAACCAATCAGATGTTTGATTTCTGTGAAAATGAGGGGAAATTAACAAATAGCAATAATAAACCAAGAAAGAAAATTAATAATAAAAGGAAAGAGAGGGAAGAGACGTGTTTAATATATATTATTGGCCACAGAAGAGAGAATTATAATGATGTGTCTTCGAGGATGAACATTCATCAAATTATACAAGATGTTTAAATAGACAAGCAATTGGGTGCATGGGAAGCTGTAGGGAGATCTCTAGTTAATTAGTAAAATCTTTAACCACGTCAGTTACGTGACTAATCACTAATAGGTGCGGATTCAAGATTTTCTTATATTTTCTACAATCATATCCCAATTATATATGTATATACTGATTTTGACTTGAGGCTAATCTTTGGATCAAATTAAAATTTTGTCTAAATTTTAAGAATTGATGTTTTAAAATTATAATGGTTGATCACGTGGCGAGACAACTCATCATCATATAATAATTTCTGGACTTAAAATTAGAAAGATAATGTTAATGTTAGTTATTGAAATGATGATTAATTTTGGTTGAAGTATCACAAAAATGACACTTTACCCCCTAATCTTTTTTGTCTAACTCTGCCCATTGAAGTATGAAATAAGGACACTTTACCTCTTGTTGTAACACAATTCAGTCATGTACTTGCACGTAGCTAACGAGTCTGTTAACTTGAGGTTTTTTTAAAAAAATTTCACTTGGATTTTTAACATTTCTGTGGGGTTAAAAAGGTTGACATGGTAAGATACCAACTGAACAACTCGTTGGGTTCATTGGTCCCTTAAGAACTCATTATATTTATGATTGAGGCCCATGTAGTATATTTCATTTTTGAAGCCCATATCGTTTTGGGCTCTCTTTACTTGTTCTTTGTTTCCCTCGTTGGGTTCTCTTTACGATTTACTTCAACTTTTAAACTGCCAATGAAATTGGCTACTACTGTACCTACCTGGGTTTTTTCCCCTTTTTTCTCAGAGTTTTCTGACGAAAATGGAGGAACAGAGCGTTGTGAAGAAGAAAAGTATTTTGTTTGGCATTTTGGACGATTATATAGATGCTGGTATAATTGGTTATGTAGATTATAAACGCACGAGTCTTTGCTGCATCCATATATAGTGATCAGAAAATAATAATATGATCCAAACCCAGACAAACCTTTCCCAACATATTAAACTAGTAATTTTTCATTACTAAAGTTTTTACCAATCTTCTGGACTTATATCATTGTTAGCAGAACGTGACCAATATTCCTGGACTAGTTGTCCAAACAACGATCCTTTCATATTCATCAGCTTCATTGGCTCATCATACTCCACCAATTTCCCTGTCAAATTCAAACAGATTATTATTAGGACAAAATATTAACAATAGTGTTTTGGAGACACAAATGAACTCACCGTCACTAATACCAAGCACCATGTTGCAGTCCATTACTGTTGGTATTCTATGAGCCACAGTTATCACAGTGCAGTCTTCAAATTCTGTTCTTATAGTTTTCTGGATGATAGAGTCGGTTGCATTGTCGATTGATGCAGTGGCTTCATCAAGGACTAATATCCTGCTCCTCTTAAGCAATGCACGTCCAAGGCAGAACAATTGGCGCTGCCCCACACTCCAGTTTGATCCATCTTGGACAACTGCAACCTTCATTTTGTTAATATAATGAAGCAAAAAGCAAAAATCTTCAATGCAAAAGCAAACTCTGAAAAAAATTTTGTTTCTTACCAAATGAGTTCAAGCCTCCTTTCCCTTGAACTGCCTCTCGCAGTTTACATTTTTCAAGAACCTTAACATTCAATCACCACAAGTTACTAGGGGGAAAAAAGAAGGAATATAACTTGGTAGATTGTGTAACACAGTAAGAACTTACTTCCCATATCTCATTGTCACTATGTTGTTCCAAGGGGTCTAGATTGTATCTGACAGAACCACCAAAAAGTGTAGGATCTTGAGGGATGATCCCCAAACGTGATCTCAAATCATGAAGCCCTATTTTGCATATGTTAAGGTTATCAATGATGATTTCTCCATCTGCAGGCTCCACCAGGCGGAATAAAACACTGATAAGAGTTGTCTTCCCACTACCAGTCCTGCCAACTATTCCAATTTTGCTTCCTGCTTCAAATGTGCAGCTTATGCCTTTAAGGACTAATGGAGCATTAGGCTGATATCTAACCTGCTTGATGAATTCAATATTATGAACAGTTCATGTGAAAACCATAGTATATAACTTGCAAATGGAGAAATAATTATCTGCTTTCTTACTATATACCCTCAAATTATATATCTCTACTTTGCCAGCAGAAGGCCAGTCGTGTGGAGGCCGATTACCTTCAATTACTTCCGGAGCTTCACTGGGAATATGCATGTATTGCTCTAGTCTTTCTACAGAAATAACTGAACTTGATAATAAACACTGAAATTTTACAGCAAAAACAACAAATACATTTAATGTGAGGCCATATGCCAGTGCCATTCCAATTAACCCTGCCATTGAAATCCATAATTAGAAACTATATTGTTAGAGAATAATAATCCAATAGATATCTGAGATTTAAACCTTAATATTATAAGGATGAAGCTTGAACTAACCAGATGCATTTGCTCCAAGAGGAATTAATGTCATGGAAAGTGCAGAGGATGAAAGAACAACTGCACATAGTAATTCCAAACGTTGGATCAACCATTCGTCTGCAGAAAAAGTATGAAACTCTGTACTTGCATTGGCATCAATCAGGTCCATATTCTTCAAAATGAACCGGTCTTCCTCCTTAAAAGCTCTAATTGTCATTGCTCCTGCAATAGATTCAGTGAGTTGACTGGCAACTGAAGACTTTGTCGTGCCTTTGATTCGCATCAATTCCTTTGCTGAAGCGTTGTAGTGTCTCTACTTGTTTCAAGAATATAGCAAAAAATAGAAAGATGAGAAAGGTAGCGAAATCAATAACTTGGAAAATTATTCAATACACTGTAAGTTGAGTTTAGCAGACTACACATGCGGGGTTATGGGTTGACATAATTAATTTTCAAAATGGGTATGTGCCAACTCCTCACCCCGCTTGTAGAGTCCAAAATTTACACTGTCAATGTATCAATTAATTACTCCAATAACTTTACCACTTCGGCCAAACCCATTGGCAGTTAAAACTTGGTTTTATGCATATATTATGTAAATGTAATACCTGTAATAGTATGGTCATATAAACCATTGGAATGATGACAAATGCAACTGGCCAAGCAAGAATTGCCAACATAAAAAGGCTGAAGTAGGTATTCATGAGTCCACATAGAGTGATTGATAATATGAATGCCATTTGAAGGTCAATGGTGCTCAAGTCAGAAGACACCTGTTAGAAGTTAGAACAGTGAATTATTAAAGTTCTGTAATAATTTTCTGTTGTCTGTTGTGTTCTGGAAAAAAACTTACCCGACTTAGTATCCTTCCCAAAGGTGTTGAGTCATAAAAGGACATGGGTGCCCGGAAAAGGGATTTTACGAGTGCAGAAAAGATAGATTCTGATGCTCCACAACCAAGAAGAACTATATAAAGTGATCTGAAGAGCAAAAAGATTGCTAAGGTACAACCAATGACTGTGAAAACTGTGAGTAACTCCATTCTGCTTACTTGAGAATTTTGGATGTCAACTGCTAACCGGTAGTATTGTATTAATTGCCCAATTACAAATATCATGTGGAATAAACATGCCAAGGTGACATAAAGAAAGCCCTTGTTGTGTCTTAAATACTGCATGTAAGGCTTGAAACCTGTATCTCCTGTTTCTCTTTCTTCTTGCTTAATTAATTGCTCTCCCGAAGGCGTTATTGATGCCTTTTTAGCATGCACTTTCTGGATCAAACCTTTGGATTCTTTAGAAGAAGACAACATTTCCATTTCTGATGACCCAATTGTGTTATGGTGTGCATTTACAAGGTCCTGGAATTTTTCACTTGAATCAAGAAGCTGATCATAACTAGTAGCCTCTATGATTTCTCCACCAGACATCAACTGTCATACATATAGAATGAGATTTGTATTAACAGAAAAAAACTCGGAAAATTCTGGAAATGATTGCAATGTTGGTAGCAAGCTTACCAAGATAGAATCAAAAACTGGAAGGAAGTCAACTTGGTGTGTCACAAGCAGGACTGTTTTATCAGACAAAGCTTTCAAGACATATTCCTGAAAAACAAATAAATGTTTTGTCAATGTTGAAATAATTGCCAAGAAAAAACAAAATTAATGCTATGCTCACATTAAAAAGGCTTGTTGCAGTCTGTGCATCTAAAGCACTGAATGGATCATCCAGGAGATAGATATCTGCATCTCGATATAATGCTCGCGCTAATTGAACTCTCTGCTTCTGTCCACCACTCAAGTTAACTCCTTTTTCTCCGATTTCAGTGAGGTCTCCAAAAAGAAGCATCTGCAGATCTTTTACTAGGCAACATTTTTCAAGCACTTGTTCATATCTGACTCGATCCATTTCAGACCCAAAAAGAATATTTTCTCGAATACTTCCGGCTTGAATCCATGCTGTCTGAGAAACATATGCTATCTTCCCATATGCATGAACCTGATGGGTACAAATACTTAAAGTTGAAAGTCACAAATATTGAGATGAATTTATCAGGCTTTTCTAGTTAAATGTTCAGCAAGCAAGCACATCATTATACAAAGAAGAAATGTTATCAGTTTAGCAAGTTCCAAATTCTCTACCTAATTCATGAACCAGATAAAAATATAAATGAAATGACATTGGATTAAAAAAAAAAAAAACTTCTTCAAGATTTGCCAAGATGATTAACAAAAAGTGGGAATAAAGAGTTTATGTCAATAAACTAACTTACAATGCCATTGACTTTTGGAACTTCTCCAAGAACAGCAGCTAAAAGAGTTGATTTTCCTGAGCCAACCTCTCCACAAATAGCCACCTTTTCGCCCGGTTTAACCACCAAATCTATGTTCCTTAACGTAGGTCTGGAGGAAGGATTAAGGTCCCAAGAAATTTCATCGGACCGAATGAAAATTGAGTGCTTAGACTTTATGTCATTATTACAATATTCCAGTAGCTTTCTGTCTCCCAATTCTGGTGCCTCAAGAAATTTAAGGATCCTGTCTAAGGAAACCTTTGCTTCAATGAACGCATGAACAACATCAGGCATTAATCTAACAGGCTCTTGAACAATACGCATACTAGCTAAAAATGTGAAAACATTAGCAGTATTTAAGGGAATTCTTAACAAGTAACAAGTCCAAAAAGTAACAATTGGCACTATAATAGGAGAAGCCCAAAACCAAACTAGATTGTATCCTCTTTTCGATAAAATTCGCGATACCCATTTGAATTCATCTTTCCTTAAACTTTGTATCACATTCTTGAAATGTGTCTCCCAGGCATGTAACTTCAATACCTTCATATTTCCAAGTGCCTCTGTAATAGCCTGAACCCTTTTATCTTGAGCCAACATTAGTTTCTTGTGATACTGAAGTTGTAATTTGGTAAGTGGGTAATTTCCAATCACTGTCAATATTACAGTAACTAATGCAGCAAAAGTTGCCAATCCCACAGAAGAATACACTATGAAAGATGCAAGACATAACTGAAGGCTCGTTGACCATATTTGATGAAACCAATATGGGAATTCACCTATTTTATAAGGATCTACTGTAACATAACTTACAATTTCACCTGGAGAATGAGTCATTTTAGTAGCATTTGATAAATGCAGCTGCTTTTTATATATTGCTGCAGATAGCATAGATTTTACCTGAAGTCCGATCAGTCTTGTTTGGAAAAACCATTGCCTTTCAGATAAGGACTCAATGGATTTCGTGATAAGCAAGGCAACTGTAAGCACGTAGGGTTCATATTTAAAGGCTTCTTTGCCTTGAACAATCTCAATAAAAGCTCTAAGAAACAGGGGACCTGTAGATAGTGACAGAACCTTGATTAATGCAAAAAACCCAGAAATTAATATACCTTTCCAGTGAGAATGTAAAATTATTGACAAAAAAGATGATGAAACAGAACCACTTGATCTGCTCTGTTTTTCCATGTAGTTTGAGTAGCATGTTTGTGCTTGAAATGTTGGCTGCAGAATTGGGATATCTTGGTTATCGAGAATTTTTTCCTTTCCCTTCTTCAATAATGGATTTAACCACCAAAATGAAATTTTACTCAAAATCCCAGCTTGGGAAGATGGAGTAATGTTATGGCTGAAACTGATTTCGTCTGTTGAATCATGTTCCTCACCTTGCAATGGTACACAGAAAGCTTCAAAATTGCTGTCCAGATCAGTATCAGTGAAACTGCGTCGTTTGAAAGCACAAAATAGAAATAAAATCGATCCAGGAAAAGTTAAAACATCCAAAACAATCTTAAGTGACACAGTTTTGTCTGTAATAATAGCTTCCTGTAGAGATGAAATGCAGAGAAATCCTGCATATAACAAGGCAAAAATCGAACAAAACTTCACTGTTGTTCTGCTTTGAAGGTTTAGCTTCTTCAGGCTCACTGATACTGAAAGAAGAAGCCATGTGAATCCTTGAAATAGAAGCACTAGCCATCCATCGAGGGGTAAAACCGTCTGATCTGTATGAAGTTTCTGGCAAATAATCCATACCCCAAAGGCCAAATAAGAAATACTCAAAACGCCATTAAAAAATGCTGAGAAAATTGGTATTGAAGAGAAGTGTTGTGACTGGAAATGCGTTTGAATCTTCGTTTGGGACTTGTTATAAATGATGATGAGTAAGGCAACTGAAAGCAGCAGTATATCAGAAGAAATGATGAAAATATATTTGCCTTCCACCATGTTATATCTAATATCTCTGCTGTTCTGTATTTCTTGGTGATAACATTTATGTATATCAGTATATGGTGTGAAGAATGAACGAGAGTATGTAAAAAATCAGAGATTATGGCCATATAGAAGTTTGCATTTCTTTCATAAGTTATAATAATAAAATGCTTCGTAGGGTTAGGTTTCGTTAAATAAATAATAATCTAATCACATTAAATACCTCTTGCCACCCACATGCATGAATATATAAAACTGGAAAAAGGAAGAAATTTTCTTTCAGATTTGACATTTGAGTTTTCAAATTGTGAACCCGAAATCGGATAGAAAAAGGAGAAATGTTACTGCCAACTAATCAACCTTACATCTTTTACAAGTTGAGCATTGTTTTTTGCACGAATTCAGGAGTTGACTTTCTAGAAATAAAGAAAAATGAAGTTGAGTTTTCCATCCTTTGCAAGAATAATACTATTTTTTTGGTATACCAAACGGTATCATGGCCTTAGCCCTGACTAATCCGGATCCGACCCGCGTTGCGGGTCTGGTTATGGTGGGTGAGTCTCCCAACAGGGGCAGCTGCGTACGCAAGGTCTCGAACCTGAGACCTGCTTAAACTGGAACAAGTCGCTTACCACTTGATCCAACCCCTTGTTGGTGCAAGAATAATACTATGGTTTTCCCTACGAGCAACATTCAGCTTGCCTGAAAACCTTTCAATGCTTATAAATAAAATCTTGAAATCTTTAAATTCTCCCAATTCTCAAGAATTTATTAAAAAAAAAAGTGAATTAAACATATTTTACATCGATATTAATATTAGGCCGCTTTATTTAGTTAGATTGCGTCTTGCCACTTGCCCTTTTCTTCTTTGCTCACCTATGTCAGTATGGGTTCAAGGCCGAAAGCCCTACATGAAAAGAATTCCAAATATTTTAGCCCAAACTAAAAACTCGTCTAGGCAACATTGGCCCAATTGGAAAAGAAAACTGCCAATGAAAATGAACACATAACAACTGGCTATACCTTTACCAATCTTAAAGAGTTGCAGCATTATTAGCAGAACGTGACCAATATTCTTGGACCAGCTGCCCAAACAACGATCCTTTCTTATTCATCAGCTTCATTGGCTCATCATACTCCACCAATTTCCCTGTCAAATTCAAACAGATTATTAGGACGAAATATTACTTTAACAATAGTGTTTTGGAGACACAAATGAACTCACCGTCACTAATACCAAGCACCATGTTGCAGTCCATTACTGTTGGTATTCTATGAGCCACGGTTATTACAGTGCAGTCTTTAAATTCCGTCCTTATAGTTTTATGGATGATTGAGTCGGTTGCATTGTCCATTGATGCAGTGGCTTCATCAAGCATGCACTAGTATTCTGCTCTTCTTAAGCAATGCACGTCCAAGGCAGAACAATTGGCGTTGCCCCACACTCCAGTTTGATCCATCTTGTACAACTGCACCTTAAATGTTGTTAGTATAATGAAGCCAACACAAAAAATCTTCAAAGCAAAAGCAAAAGAAAACTAGGAAATTCTTTATGTTCTTACCAAATGAGTTCAAGCCTCCTTTCCATTGAACCGCCTTTTGCAGTTTACACTTTTCAAGAACCTTAAAATCCAATCACTACAAGTTACTAGGGAAGAAAAAACAAGGAATATAATTTGGTACTCCTATATAACATATTAATTAGTAAAAACTTACTTCCCAAATTTCATTGTCACTATGTTGTTCCAAAGGGTCTAGATTGTATCTGACAGAACCACCAAAAAGAGTAGGATCTTGAGGGATGATTCCCAAACGTGATCTCAAGTCATGAAGCCCTATTTTGCAGATGTTAAGGTTGTCAATGATGATTTCTCCATCTGCAGGCTCGACCAGGCGAAATAAAACACTGATAAGAGTTGTCTTCCCACTACCGGTCCTACCAACTACTCCAATCTTGCTTCCTGCTTCAAATGTGCAGCTGATGCCTTTAAGGACTAGTGGAGCATTTGGTTGATATCTAACCTGCTTGATTAATTCAATTTCATGTGAAAACCATATATAACTTGCAAATGAAGAAATAATTAATATATCTGATTCCATTTTAATACCTTCAAATTATGAATCTCCACCTTGCCAACAGAAGGCCAGTCATGTGGAGGCCGGTTGTCTTCAATTACTTCCGGAGCTTCACTAGGAATATGCATGTATTGCTCTAGTCTTTCTATAGAAATAACTAAATTTGATAGCAAACACTGAAATTTTGCAGAAGTAACCAGGAATACATTTAATGAGAGGCCATATGAAAGTTCCATTCCAATTAGCCCTGCCATTGAAATCCATAATTAAAGTATTGTTAGACAATATTAATCCAAGATATAAGCTCATATTACTATGATGCTTGAACTAACCAGATGCAGATGCTCCAAGAGGAATTATTGTAATGGCAAGTGCCGCGAATGAAAGAACAAATGCAGACAGTATCTCCAAACGTTGGAACAACCATTCATTTGCTGAAAAAGTATGGAATTCTGAACTTGTATTGGCATCAATCAGGTTCATATTATTTAAAAAGAATCTATCTCCCTCCCCAAAAGCTCTAATGGTCATTGCTCCAGCAACAGACTCAGCAAGGTGGCTGGCAACTGAAGACTTTGTTGTGCCACTGATTCGCATCAATTCCTTTGCTGATGCATAGAAGTGTCTCTGTTTGATTTTTTTTGAGAAGAAATAGAGAAATTAAGAACTAATTAAAGGAATTAAACCATTTTTTTTGGCTTAATGCCCTTTTGCCCCCCTAAACTTGTACGATTTTGACGTTTTGCCTCTTAAACTTTAATTTTGGACGTTTTGCCCCATAAACTTGCAATTTGGAACCATTTTAGTCTCTGTCAAACGGTATTACTGACGATGCTGACGTGACATTGCCGCGTATGCAATATCTTTTGAGAGGGACTAAAATGGCTTCAAATTGCAAGTTCAAGGGGTAAAATGTCCAAAATTAAAGTTTAAGGGGTAAAACGTCAAAATCGTGCAAGTTTAGGGGGAAAAAAGGGCATTAAGCCTTTTTCTAAGATATGAAAAGAGATAAAACTCTGCATATATCATGATATTTATAATACCTGCAATAGTATGGTAATATAAACCATGGGAATAACAACAAAAGCAACTGGCCAGGCAAGAATTGCCAATACAAAAAGGCTAAAATATGTATTCATGGTTGTTCCAAGAGTGATTGATAACTTGAAAGCCATTTCGGAATCAATGATGCTCAAGTCAGAAGACAGCTGTTGATCAGAAATTGTGAATTTCTCCAAACTGCAATCAAAGTATGGAACCAAATTTGAGGTTGTGTTGTTTCGAAAACTTACCCGACTTAGTATCCTTCCAAAGGGTGTAGAGTCATAAAAGGACATTGGTGCCCGGAAAAGAGAATTTAACAGTGTAGAAAAGATAGATTCTGATGCTCCACAACCAAGAAGAGCTACATAAATGGATCTCAGAAGCAAAAAGATTGCTAAGACACAACCAATCACTGTGAAAATTGTGAGTAACTTCATTTTGGTCACTTGATAATTTTGGATTTCAGCTGCTAACCAATAGTATTGTATGAACTGCCCAACTATGAATATTACATGGGACAAAATTGCCAAGGTGAAATATAGAAAGCACTTTTTGTGTCTCAAATACTGCAAGTAAGGCTTGAAACCTGTATCTCCTTCTTCTCTTTCTTCTTTCTTAATCAATTGCTCGCCGCAAGGAACTACTTGTTGTTCTTTAACTTGCACTTTCTGGATCACATCTTTGGATGTCATAGCTCTCCCCTTAGAAGAATCCATTTCAGACCCAATTGTGCCTTTATGTGCATTTACAAGGTCCTGGAAACTTGGACTTGAAGCTACAAGTTGTTCATAGGTAGCAGCCTCTGTAATTTCTCCAGCAGACATCAACTGTCATGTTACAAAATGAGATTACTTAGTGTGTAAGCAACATGATTGCAATGCTGATAGCAAGCTTACCAAGATAGAATCAAAAGCTGGAAGGAAGTCCACTTGGTGTGATACAAGTAAGACTGTTTTATCCGACAAGGCTCTCATGACATATTCCTAAAATAGAGAAATGGGATTGTTTTAATTTGAATGATAATTTCAGATGAATGTTTGGAGTGGAGTTAAAAAAAAGGGAAGAAGAAGCTTATTCACATTGAAAAGGGTTGTTGCAGTTTTTGCATCTACAGCACTGAATGGATCATCCAGGAGATAGATATCTGCATTCTGATATAATGCTCGCGCTAATTGAACTCTCTGCTTCTGTCCACCACTCAGGTTAACTCCTTTTTCTCCGATTTCGGTGAGGTCCCCAAAAGGAAGCATCTGCAGATCTTTTACTAGGCAAGATTTTTCAATTACATGTTCATATCTGACAGGATCCATTTCAGAGCCAAAAAGAATATTTTCTCGGATACTTCCCGTTTGGATCCATGCTGTCTGAGAAACATATGCTATCTTCCCATGTACATCAACCTGATGGATACAAAAACATATATAAGTGACAAGTCACTAATAAAAAGTAGGAATAAAAAGTTAATGTCAATAAATGACTTACTATGCCATTGACTTTTGGGACTTCTCCAAGAACAGCAGCTAAAAGAATTATTTTCCTGAGCCAACCTCTCCACAAATAGCAATCTTTTCTCCCGGTTTAACAACCAAATCTATGTTCCTTAACGTAGGTCTGGAAGAAGGATTTAGGTCCCATGAAATTTCATCAGACCGGATGAAAATCGAGTGCTCACAGTTTTTGCCAATACCTTCCTGCTGCAGCTTTCTGTTTCCCAACTCTGGTGCTTCAAGAAATTTCATAATACGGTCGAAGGAAACCTTTGCCTCAATGAACACTTGAAGAACATCAGGTAGTAACCTAATTGGCTCCTGAACAATACGAATGCTAGCTAAAAATGTGAAAATGTTACTGGCATTGAGTGGAAGCCCTAGCAAGTAACAAGTCCAGAAAGTAACAGTAGGGACTATAATGGGAGCAGTCCAGTACAAAACTAGATTGTACCCTTGATCTGATAGAATTCGCGATACCCATCTGAATTCATCTTTCCTTAAACTTTCAATAACATTCTTGAAACGTGTCTCCCAAGCATGCAACTTCAAGACCTTCATATTCCCAAGTGCCTCTGTAATTAGCCTGAAGCCTTTTATCTTGTGCCAACATGAGTTTCTGGTGAGATTTAAGCTGTGATTTAGTAAGTGGATAACTTGCAGCCACTGTCAATATTATAGTAACGAACGCAGCAATAGTTGCTAGTCCCACAGAAGAGTATACTACAAACAATGAGAGACACAATTGAAGACTTGTGGACCAAATCTGATGAAACCAATATGGGAATTCACCAATTCTGTAGACATCTACAGTGACATAACTAACTATCTCACCCGGAGAATGAGTCATTTTTGCAGCATTTGATAGTCGCAGTTGTTTCTGATATATTGCTGCAGATAGCATAGACCTTAGCTTAAGTCCAACCACTCTTGTTAGGAAAAACCATTGCCTCTCAGATAAAGACTCCAAGCATTTTGTTAGAAGCAACGCAGTGGTCAGCATGTAGGCCTCATACTTGAAGGCTTTTTTGCCTTGAACAACCTCAATAAAAGCCTTAAGAAACAATGGACCAGTTGATAGAGTGAGAACTTTGATTAATGCCAAGATTCCAGAAATTAACATAGGTTTCCAGTGAGAATGTATAATTATTGACCACAAAGAGGCTTGTTTCTCTTGGCTCAGTTGGTCCATGTAGTTTGAGTAGCATGTTTTTGCTTGACATTCCTGCTGCAAAATTGGGATATCCTGGTTGTCAAGAATCTTCTCCTTACCTTTCTTCAGTAATGGATTCAACCACCAAAATGACAGTTTACTTAAAAAACCAGCTTTTTCCAAAGGAGTAATAATCTTATGATCATGTTCCTCACCTTGCAAAGGTTCATAGCAGCCGCAGGCATTTAAATTACTGTCTGGATCAGTGTCCTTATTAAAACTGTGCCTTTTAAAGGCACATGCTAGGAAAAAAATGGATCCTGGAAAAGATAAAACATCCAAAACAATTCCAAGTGACGCCGTTTTGTCTGCAATAGCTTCTTGTAGAGATGAAACACAGAGAAATCCTGCATATAAGAAGGCCAAAATTGAACAAGACTTCACTGCTGTTGTACAAGGAGGGTTTAACTGCTTCAGGTTGACAGATATGGTTAGAACAAGCCATGTGAATCCTTGAAACAGATGCACTAGCCACTGATGAAGAGGTAAAACTGTTTGATCTGTTTGAAGTTTCTGGTAAATGGTCCATATCCCAAAGGCCAAATAGGCAACACTCAAAGTGCCATTAAAAGTTGCAGACAAAATTGGCACTGAAGTGAAGTGATGTGATTGGAAAGGTGTGGTAATTTTCTTTGTGGAAAATTGATAAATGATGATGAATAAGGCAACAAGGAGAAGCAGTATGTCAATGGAAATAATGGAAACATGATTGACACAAGAATATGGATTAAGTATTGATGAAAAACCACTGTTGCATGTTTTTTTTCCAGCTTCATTTGAACAGTTGGAGTAATTACAGAACATGGTCCATATGCCTTCTTCCCCCATGTTTGCAATTCAAACAGGCCTGTTAGATTCTTGACACCTCACCCTGAAAGATGAAAAATATATAAAATTGAAGTTATTACCAATTCAACACATGGTTATGAAAGTGATTGTATTATATTAAAATATTTTATGGAAGTCAAAAATATGAGAAGAATAAAAACAGACTATATATACCAAGAGAATTAACATCTCAACTTGCAGGGATTGATGAACTTCAAATACTATTAAGAATTGTCTTACTTTGATGATGAACTACCAAAGCTGAAAGCTGCAACCAAGAATAGTCTTGGTCTGGTCTTGTATTTAATACATGTTTGGAACTTAACCTAGGCAGGTAGTACTATTTAATTTACTAGTATACCTTTTGTTTTTTTTGTTTTTTCCTTTTGTCTTAATTTGATTTGATATTGTACCCTTGAGAAGCTATCAACTTCTGTCTAATTATGTTACCTGCAATAATAATGAATGTAAAACAAAACTTATAACTATGAATCTACCACTCCGCTAACTAATAAGAATGCTATCAATTACATCAATCAACTTTTTCAAATATATCTCCTTTATTACACCCCACCAAAATTTCCAAGTTATGTGCAAATTGCAATAAGAATGTCCGAATCCAATGCAATAAAAGTTGAATAGTATTATCCTATAATTTCATTGTCAATTAAGTGCAATCAACTTTGGTTGGATCAACCGCTTGTTGGTTTTTATTCCGCTATATAAAAGAAAGGAAAACTAAAATTTGGAAAAACAACTAGAAAAGTGTCAGTTCCTATTTGCCTTAGACGAAATAAGATTCAGATGCTCGTAAAAACAAATCCTTAAATTCAATGTGGTTGATATTTGATTAGATGAATATAGATATTTCATGGAGTCTCGGTGCCAAAAATCATGCAAAACTAAGACGGGCCCAAAACACCTTTTTAGTCAAAAATCTTTATGGTTAGTTCACGATTTCGGCAATTTTACAAAAAAAATGACCCAAAAAAATTTTCTGTCAATTTTTGGCTAAAATAGTCATAATATATATAATTTAACGTCAACAAAAGATTGGAGGAATTTTCACGCTTTTAATATCGTTTTTCATATTTTCTTGAATTAATTTTTGATTAAATCGAAAGAAGATTCAAATGCTCGTGAAAACAAAAACTAAAATTCAATGTGGCAAAAATTTGATTAGATGAATATAGATATTTCATGGAGTCTCGGCGCCAAAAATCATGCAAAACTAAGCCGGGGTCCTGAAATGCGTTTTTAGCCAAAAATCGTGATAAATTAGTACACGATTTCGGCTAAAATTTCGCAAAAAGTGACCCGAAAAATTTGTCCGTCAATTTTTGGCTAAAATACTCATAAAATACATATAGTTTAACGCCAAAAATATTGGAGGACTTTTCACACTTTTAATATCGTTTTTCATATTTTTTTGAATTAATTTGTAATTAAATTGAAACAGTATTCAGATGCTCATAAAAACAAATCCTTAAATTCAATGTGACTGATATTTGATTAGATGAATATAGATATTTCATGGAGTCTCCGTGCCAAAAATCATGGAAAACTTAAGACGGGGCCCCGAAACGCCTTTTTAGGCAAAAAAACCGTGATGGTTAATTCACGATTTCAGCAAAAAATTTACAAAAAAATGACCCAAAAAAATTTTCTATCAATTTTGGCTAAAATACTCATAATATATATATTTTAACGTCAACAAATGATTCGAGGAATTTTCACTCTTTTAATATTGTTTTTTCATATTTTCCTTAATTAATTTCTAATTAAATCGAAATAAGATTCAGATGCTCGTAAAAAATAAACTTAAATTCAATGTGGTAGAAATTTGAGTATATGAATATAGATATTTCATGGAGTCTCGGCGCAAAAAATCATGCAAAACTAAGCTAGGGTCCCGAAACGCGTTTTTAGCCAAAAACCGTGATGATTAGTACACGATTTCGGCTAAAATTTTGAAAAAAGTGACCCGAAAAATTTTTTCGTCAATTTTTGGCTAAAATACTCATAAAATACATATAGTTTGACGCCAAAAACATTGGAGGACTTTTCACACTTTTAATATCGTTTTTCATATATTTACTAATTAATTTCTGATTAAATCGAAACAAGATTCAGATGCTCGTAAAAACAAATCCTTTAATTCAATGTGGTTGATATTTGATTAGATGAATATAGATATTTAATGGAGTCTCGATGCACAAAAAATCATGCAAAACTAAGCAGGGGTCACGAAACGCGTTTTTAGCCAAAGACCGTGATGGTTAGTATACGATTTCCGCTAAACTTTTGCAAAAGGTGACCCGAAAAATTTTTCAGTCAATTTTTGGCTAAAATACTCATAAAATACATATAGTTCAATGCCAAAAAGATTGGAGGACTTTTCACACATTTAATAACGTTTTCCATATTTTTTTGAATTAATTTCTAATTAAATCGAAAAAAGATTCAGATGCTCGTAAAAACAAATCCTTAAATTCAATGTGGGTGATATTTGATTAGATGAATATAGATATTTCATGGGGTCTTGGTGCCAAAAATCATGCAAAACTAAGACGGGGCCCCGCAACGCCTTTTAAGCATAACCGTGATGGTTATTTCACGATTTCGACTAAAATTTTAGAAAAAAAT
>AWUE01017759.1:0-13623 GCA_001974825.2 Corchorus olitorius | reverse complement strand
GGGGCCAAAAATCAATAAAAATTGAGCCGGGGCCTTGGAACGTGTTTTTTGCCAAAAACTGTGATGGTTAGTAAACGATTTCGGCTAAAATTTTGCAAAAATTGATCAGAAAGACTTTTTCCACAATTTTTGGCTAAACCACTTATAGAATATGTATAATTTAACGTCAATAAGATTGAAGGGTTTTTCACGCTTTTAATATCGATTTTACTATATCTTTCCGAATTAATTTCTTATTCAATCGAAACATGATTCTGACGCTCGTAAAATCAAATCCTTAAATCCAACATGGCTGAGATTTGGTTAGATGAATATAGATATGTCAAGGAGTCTCGGGGCCAAAAATCATTAAAAACTGAGCCGGGATCCAGAACATGTTTTTAGCCAAAAAACTGTGATGTACACGATTTCGGCGAAAATTTTGCAAAAATTGACCCAAAAGTTTTTTCCACAATCTTTGACCAAAACACTTATAGAATATATATAATTCAATGCGAAAAAGATTGAAGGGTTTTGCACGCTTCTAATATCGATTTTCCTATATGTTTCCGAATTAATTTTTGATTAAATTGAAACATGATTCTAACGCTCGGAAAATCAAATCCCTATATCCAATTTGGCTGATATTTGTTAGATGAATATAGATATCTTAAGGAGTCTGAGGGCCAAAAATCATTGAATACTGAGTCGGGGGCCCGGAATTCGGCTAAACTTTTGCAAAAATTGACCCGAAAGTTTTTTCCATAATTTTTGGCCAAAACACTTATAGAATATATATAATTTAACGCCAAAAGGAATGAAGGGTTTTTCACGCTTCTAATATCGATTTACCTATATGTTTTCGAATAAATTTCTGAGTAAATCGAAACATGATTCTGATGCTCGTAAAATCAAATCCTGAATTCCAATTTGGCTGAGAATTTGTTAGTTGAGTATAGATATGTCAAGGAGTCTCGGAATCAAAAATCATTGAAAACTGAGCCGAGGCCCAGCAACGCGTTTTAAGCCAAAAACCGTGATGGGTACATGATTTCGGCTAAAATTTTGCAAAAATTGACCCGATAGTTTTTTATACAATCTTTGGCCAAAACACTTATAGAATATATATAATTCAACGCAAAAAGTTTGAAGGGTTGTTCATGCTTCTAATATTGATTTTCCTATATCTTTCCGAATTAATTTATGGTTAAATCGAAATATGATTCTCATACCCGTAAAATCAAATCCTTAAATCCAGTTTGACTGAGATTTGGTTAGATAAATATAGATATGTCATGGAGACTCGGCGCCAAAAATCATAAAAAACTGAGCCAGGGCCCCGGAACGCGTTTTTAGCCAAAAACTGTGATGGTTAGTAAACGATTTCGGCTAAAATTTTGCAAAAATTGACCCGAAATATTTTTTCCACAATTTTTGGCTAAATCACTTATAGAATATGTATAATTTAACGTCAATAAGATTGAAGGGTTTTTCACGCTTCTAATATCGATTTTCCTATATCTTTCCGAATTAATTTTTAATTCAATCGAAACATGATTCTGACGCTCATAAAATCAAATCCTTAAACCCAACTTGGCTGAGATTTGGTTAGATGAATATAGATATGTCAAGGAGTCTCGAGGAAAATCATTAAATACTGAGCCGGGGCCCAGAACGCGTTTTTAGCCAAAAAACCGTGATGGTTACTAAACGATGTCGGCTCAAATTTTGCAAAAATTGACCCGAAAGTTTTTTCCACAATATTTGGCCAAAACACTTATAAAATATATATAACTCAATTCTAAAAAGATTGAAGGGTTTTTCACGCTTCTAATATCGATTTTCCTATATGTTTCCGAATTAATTTTTGATTAAATCGAAACATGATTCTAACGCTCGTAAAATCAAATCCCTATATCCAATTTGGCTGATATTTGGTTAGATGAATATAGATATCTCAAGGAGTCTCAGGGCCAAAAATCATTGAAAACTGAGTCGGGCCCCGGAACGTGTTTTTAGCCAAAAAAGGGTGATGATTAGTACACGATTTCGGCTAAAATTTTGCAAAAATTGACCCGAAAGTTTTTTCCACAATCTTAGGCCAAAACACTTAAATCCAATTTTTGGCTAAACCACTTATAGAATATTTATAATTTAACGTCAATAAGATTGAAGGGTTTTTCACGCTTCTAATATCGATTTTCCTATATCTTTCCGAATTAATTTCTAATTCAATCGAAACATGATTTTGACGCTCGTAAAATCAAATCCTTAAATCCAACTTGGCTGAGATTTGGTTAGATGAACATAGATATGACAAGGAGTAGCGGGGCCAAAAATCATTTAAAATTAAGTCGGGGCCACGAAACGTGTTTTTAGTAAAAACCGTTATGGTTAGTAAACGATTTCGGCTAAAATTGAAACGAAAGTTTTTTCCACTCTTTGGCCAAAACACTTATAGAATATATATGATTCAATGTCAAAAGGTTTGAAGGGTTGTTCATGCTTCTAATATTGAATTTCCTATATCTTTCCGAATTAATTTCTGATTAAATCGAAACATGATTCTGATGCTCGTAAAATCAAATCCTTAAATCCAATTTGGCTGAGATTTGGTTAGATGAATATAGATATGTCAAGGAGTCTCGGGGCCAAAAATCAATAAAAATTGAGCCGGGGCCTTGGAACGTGTTTTTTGCCAAAAACTGTGATGGTTAGTAAACGATTTCGGCTAAAATTTTGCAAAAATTGATCAGAAAGACTTTTTCCACAATTTTTGGCAAAACCACTTATAGAATATGTATAATTTAATGTCAATAAGATTGAATGGTTTTTCACGCTTCTAATATCGATTTTCCTATATCTTTCCGAATTAATTTCTAATCCAATCGAAACATGATTCTGACGCTCGTAAAATCAAATCCTTAAATCCAACTTGGCTGAGATTTGGTTAGATGAACATAGATATGACAAGGAGTAGCGGGGCCAAAAATCATTTAAAATTAAGTCGGGGCCACGGAACGTGTTTTTAGTAAAAACCGTTATGGTTAGTAAACGATTTCGGCTAAAATTGAAACGAAAGTTTTTTCCACAATCTTTGGATAGAATATATATAATTCAATTCCAAAAAGATTGAAGGGTTGTTCACGCTTCTCATATTGAATTTCCTATATCTTTCCGAATTAATTTCTGATTAAATCGAAACATGGTTCTGATGTTCGTAAAACCAAATCCTTAAATCCAATTTGGCTGTGATTTGGTTATATGAATATAGATATGTCAAGGTGTCTCGGGGCCAAAAATCGATAAAAACTGAGTCGGGGCCCCGGAACGCGTTTTTAGTCAAAAACCGTTATTGTTAGTAAACGATTTCAACTAAAATTTTGCAAAAATTGACGTGAAAGATTTTTTCCATAATTTTTGGCTAAACCACTTATAGAATATGTATAATTTAACGTCAATAAGATTGAAGGGTTTTTCAGACTTCTAATATCTATTTTCCTATATCTTTCCGAATTAATTTCTAATTCAATCGAAACAAGATTTTGACGCTCGTAAAATGAAATCCTTAAATCAAACTTGGCTGAGATTTGGTTAGATGAATATAGATATGTCAAGGAGTCTCGGGGCCAAGAATCATTAAAAACTGAGCCGGGGTCCAGAACGCGTTTTTAGCCAAAAAACCGTTTCGACTAAAATTTTGCAAAAAATGACCCGAAAGATTTTTTCCATAATTTTTGACCAAAACACTTATAGAATATGTATAATTCAATGCCAAAAAGATTGAAGGGTTTTTCACGCTTCTAATATCGATTTTACTATCTCTTTCCGAATTAATTTCTGGCTAAATCGAAACATGATTCTGATGCTCGTAAAACCAAATCCTTTAATCCAATTTGGCTGAGATTTGGTTAGATGAATATAGATATGTCAAGAAGTCTCGAGGCCAAAAATCAATAAAAACTGAGCTGGGGTCCCGGAACGTGTTTTTAGCCAAAACCGTGATGGTTAGTAAACGATTTCGGCTAAAATTTCGCAAAAATTGACCCGAAATATTTTTTCACAATTTTTGGCTAAACCACTTATAGAATATGTATAATTTAACATCAATAAGATTGAACGGTTTTTCACACTACTAATATCGATTTTCCTATATCTTTCCGAATTAATTTCTTATTAAATCGAAACATGATTCTGATGCTCGTAAAATCAAATTCTTAAATCCAACATGGCTGAGATTTGATTAGATGAATATAGATATGTCATGGACTCTTAGGGCCAAAAATCATTAAAAACTGAGCCGGGGCCCCAGAACGCGTTTTAGCCAAAAAACCGTGACACGATTTCGGCTAAAATTTTGCAAAAATTGAACTAAAAGTTTTTTCCACAATTTTCGGCCAAAAAACTTATAGAATTTATATAATTCAACACGAAAAAGATTGAAGGATTTTTAACGCTTCTAATATCGAGTTTCCTATATCTTTTCGAATTAATTTCCGATTAAATCGAAACATGATTCTGATGCTCGTAAAATAAAATTCTTAAATCCAACTTGGCTGAGATTTGGTTAGATGAATATAGATATGTCAAGGAGACTCGGGGCCAAAAATCATTAATAATTGAGCCGAGGCCCCATAATGCGTTTTTAACCAAAAAACCCTGATGGTTAGTACAAGATTTCGGCTAAAAATTTGCAAAAATTGATCCGAAAGTTTTTTCCATAATTTTTTTGCCAAAACACTTATTGAATTTATATAATTCAACGCCAAAAAGATTGAAGGGTTTTTCACACTTCTAATATCGATTTGAATACATCTTTTCGAATTAGTTTCCGATTAAATCGAAATATGATTCTGATGCTCGTAAAATCAAATCCTTAAATCCAACATGGCTGAGATTTTATTAGATGAATATAGATATGTCAAGGACTCTCAGGGCCAAAAATCATTAAAAACTTAGTCGGGGCCCCGGAACGCGTTTTTAGCCAAAAAACCGTGATGGTTTGTTAACGATTTCGGCTAAAATTTTGCTAAAATTGATCCGAAAGATTTTTTAAACAATTTTCAGCTAAACCACTTATAGAGTATGCATTATTTAACGTCAAAAAGATTGATGGGTTTTTTACGCTTCTAATATCGATTTTCCTATATCTTTCCGAATTAATTTCTGTTTAAATCGAAACATGATTCTGATGCTCGTAAAATCAAATCCTTAAATCCAACTTGGCTGAGATTTGGTTAGATGAATATAGATAAGTCAAGGAGTCCCGGGGCCAAAATCATTAAAAACTGAGTCGGGGCCCAGAACGCATTTTCAGCCAAAAAACCGTGATGGTTAATACACGATTTCGGCTAAAATTTTGCGAAAATTGATCCAAAATTTTTATTCCAAAATCTTCGGCCAAAACACTTATAGAATACATATAATTCAATGCCAAAAATGATTAAAGGGTTTTTGACGCTTTTAATATCGATTTTCCTATATCTTTCCGAATTAATTTCTAATTAAATCGAAACATGATTCTGATGCTCATAAAATCAAATCCTTAAATCCAATTTCGCTGAGAATTTGTTATATGAGTATAGATATATCAAGGAGTCTCGAATCAAAAATAATTGAAAACTGAGCCGTGGCCCAGGAAAGCGTTTTTAGCCAAAAACCGTGATGGTAACGATTTCGGCTAAGATTTTGAAAAAACTGACACTAAAGTGTTTTCCACACTCTTTCGCCAAAACACTTATAGAGTATATATAATTAAATGTCAAAAAGTTTGAAGGGTTGTTCACGCTTCTAATATTGATTTTCCTATATCTTTCCGAATTAATTTCTGATTAAATCGAAAAATGATTCTCATGCCCGTAAAATCAAATCCTTAAATCCAACTTGGCTGAGATTTGGTTAGATGAATATATATATGTCAAGGAGTCTCGGGGCCAAAAAATCATTAAAAACTGAGCCGGGGCCCCGGAACGCGTTTTTAGCCTAAAACCGTGATGATTAGTACATGATTTCGACTAAAATTTTGCAAAAATTGACCCGAACTTTTTCCACAATCTTTGGCCAAAACACTTATAGAATATATATATATATATAAATCAACGCCAAAAATTTTGAAGGGTTGTTCACGCTTCTAATATCGATTTTCCTATATCTTTCCGAATTAATTTCTAATTAAATCGAAACATGATTCTGATGCCCGTAAAATCAAATCCTTAAATCCAATTTGGCTGAGATTTGGTTAGATGAATATATATATGTCAAGGAGTCTCGGGGCCAAAAATCATTAAAAACTGAGCCGGGGCCTCGGAACGCGTTTTTAGCCAAAAATCGTGATGGTTAGTAAACGATTTCGGCTAAAATTTTGTAAAAATTGAC
Source organism: Corchorus olitorius (assembly GCA_001974825.2). Lineage (NCBI taxonomy): Eukaryota > Viridiplantae > Streptophyta > Magnoliopsida > Malvales > Malvaceae > Corchorus > Corchorus olitorius. The sequence continues at coordinate 7,269 of AWUE01017759.1, read as the reverse complement.
CTGAAAGATTTTTTCCACAACTTTTGGCTAAACCACTTACAGAATATGTATAATTTAACGTCAATAAGATTGAAGGGTTTTTCATGCTTCTAATATCGATTTTCCTATATGTTTCCGAATTAATTTTTTATTAACTCGAAACATGATTCAAATGCTCGTAAAATCAAATCCTTAAATCCAATTTGGCTGAATTTTGGTTAGATGAATATAGATATCTCAAGGAGTCTCAGGGCCAAAAATCATTGAAAACTGAGTTGGGGCACCGAAACGCGTTTTTAGCCAAATAACGGTGATGGTACACGATTTCGGCTAAAATTTTGCAAAAATTGACCCGAAAGTTTTTTCACAATCTTGGGCCAAAACACTTATAGAATATATATAATTCAATGCCAAAAAGATTGAAGGGTTTTTCACGCTTCTAATATCGATTTTCCTATATGTTTCCGAATTAATTTTTAATTAAATCGAAACATGATTCTGATGCTCGTAAAATCAAATCCTTAAATGCAATTTGGCTGAGATTTGGTTAGATGAATATAGATATGTCAAGGAGTCCCGGGGCCAAATATCATTGAAAACTTACTTGTGGCCCCGGATCGCGTTTTTAGCCAAAAACCGTGATATAACGTTAGTAAACGATTTCGGCTAAAATCTTAAAAAAATTTTACCCGAAAGTTTTTTCCACAATCTTTGGCCAAAACACTTAAAAAATATGTATAATTCAACGCCAAAAGGATTGAAGGGTTTTTCACGCTTCTAATAACGATATTCCTATATCTTTCCGAATTAATTTTTAATTAAATCGAAACATGATTCTGATGCTCGTAAAAATGTCTTTAAATCAATTGTGGCTGAGATTTGGTTTGATGATTATATATATATATATATATATATTTCAACTAGTCTTCTCGCCAAAAATTATGTGAAACTGTGTCTGGGCCCGGAACGTGTTTTTAGCCAAAAACTGTGATGGTCAGTACACGATTTCGGTTAAAATTTTGCAAAAATTGAGTCGAAAAATTTTTCCTCAATTTTTTGACACAATATTCGTAAAAAGTATATAACTCAATGTCATAAAAATTGGCTTTTCACGCTTCTAATATTGTTTTTCCTATTTTTTTGAATTAATTTCTAATAAGAAACGAAACAAGATTCTGATGCTCATAAAAAAGAAATCCTTAAATCCATTGTGACCAAGATTTGGTTATATGAATATATAAATTTCAACGAGTCTTGGCGCCAAAAATTATGCAAAACTGTGCCTAGGCCCGGAATGTGTTTTTAGCCAAAAACTGTGATGGTTAGCACATGATTTCGGCTAAAATTTTGCAAAAACTGAGCCGGAAAAACTTATCCTTAATTTTTTGACAAAATAGTTGTAAAAATTATATAATTCGATTCCAAAAAGATTAAAAGGCTTTTCACGCTTTTAATATCGTTTTTCCTTTTTCTTTGTATTAATTTCTAATAGAAATCGAAACAAGATTCTGATCCTCGTAAAAACAAGTCTATAAATCAATTGTGGCTGAGATTTGATTTGATAAATATAGATATTTCAAGGAGTCTTGGCCCCGAAAATCATTTAAAACTGAACCGGGGCCCCAGAACACATTTTTAGCCAAAAACTGTGATGAATAGTACACGATTAAAGCTAAAATTTTGCAAAAACTGAGCCAAAAAAATTTTCCTCAATTTTTTGAAATAATAGTCATAAAAAGTATATAATTCAATGCCAAAAAGATTAAAAGCCTTTTCAGTTCTCACGCTTCTAATATTATTTTTCCTATTTTTTTGAATTAATTTCTAGTAAAAAACGAAACAAGATTCTGATACTCATAAAAACAAATCCTTAAATCCAATGTGACTGAGATTTGGTTAGATGAATATATATATTTCATCGAGTCTTGGAGCCAAAAATTATGCAAAACTGTATCAGGGCCCGGAACGTATTTTTAGTTAAAAACTGTGATGGTTAGTACACGAATTTGGCTAAAATTTTGCAAAAACTGAGTCGAAAAATTTTTCCTCAATTTTTTCACACAATAGTCGTCAAAATTATATAATTCGATGCCAAAAATGTTAAAAGGCTTTTCACGCTTCTAATATCGCTTTTCCCATTTTTTAATTAATTTCTAATAGAAATCGAAACAAGATTCCGATGCTCGTAAAAACACGTCTTTAAATCAATTTAGCTGAGATTTGGTTTGATAAATATAGATATTTCAAGGAGTCTTGGCGTCTAAAATCATGCAAAACTGAACCGGTGCCCCGGAACACCATTTTGTCCATAAACCGTGATATCGTACACGATTTCGGCTAAAATTTTGCAAAAATTGAGACGAAAAATTTTTCCTCAATTTTTTCACACAACAGTCGGACAAAGTATATAATTCAATGCCAAAAAGATTAAAAGGCTTTTCACGCTTCTAATATCGTTTTTCCTATTTTTTTTATTAATTTTTAATAAAAATCGAAACAAGATTCTGTTGCTCGTAAAAATGTCTTTAAATCAATTTTGGCTGAGATTTGCTTTGATGAATATATATATATATATATATATATATATATTTCAACTAGTCTTGTCGCCAAAAATTATGCAAATCTGTGCTTGGGCCCAGAACGTGTTTTTAGCCAAAAACTGTGATGGTTAGTACACAATTTCGGTTAAAATTTGCAAAAACTGAGCCGAAAAATTTTTCCTCAATTTTTTGACACAATAGTCATAAAAAGTATATAATTCAATGTCATAAAAATTAAAAGGTTTTCACGCTTCTAATATTGTTTTTCCTATTTTTTTGAATTAATTTCTAATAAAAAACGAAACAAGATTCCGATACTCGTAAAAAAGGAATCCTTAAATCCATTGTGACTGAAATTTGGTTATATGAATATATATATTTCAACGAGTCTTGGGCCAAAAATTATGCAAAACTGTGTCTGGTCCCGGAACGTGTTTTTAGCCAAACAACTGTGATGGAGCACACGATTTCGGCTAAAATTTTGCAAAAACTGAGCCGGAAAAATTTTTCCTTAATTTTTTGACACAATAGTTGTAAAAATTATATAATTCGATTCCAAAAAGATTAAAAGGCTTTTCACGCTTTTAATATCATTTTTCCTATTTTTTGTATTAATTTCTAATAGAAATCGAAACATGATTATGATCCTCGTAAGAACAAGTCTATAAATCAATTGTGGCTGAGATTTGGTTTGATAAATATAGATATTTCAAGGAGTCTTGGCCCCGAAAATCATTTAAAACTGAACCGGGGCCCCAGAACACATTTTTAGCCAAAAACTGTGATGGATAGTACACGATTTAAGCTAAAATTTTGGAAAAACTGAGCCGAAAAATTTTTCCTCAATTTTTTACATAATAGTCGTAAAAAGTATATAATTCAATGCCAAAAAAATTAAAAGCCTTTTCAGTTCTCACGCTTCTAATATTATTTTTCCTATTTATTTGAATTAATTTCTAGTAAAAAACGAAACAAGTTTCTGATGCACATAAAAACAAATCCTTAAATCCAATGTGACTGATATTTGGTTAGATGAATATATATATATTTCATCGAGTCTTGGAGCCATAAATTATGCAAAACTGTATCAGGGCCCGGAACGTATATTTAGTTAAAAACTGTGATGGTTAGTACACGAATTTGGCTAAAATTTTGCAAAAACTGAGTCGAAAAATTTTTCCTCAATTTTTTCACACAATAGTCGTAAAAATTATATAATTCAATGCCAAAAAGATCAAAAGGCTTTTCACGCTTCTAATATCGTTTTTACTATTTTTTAATTAATTTCTAATAGAATTCGAAACAAGATTCCGATGTTCGTAAAAACACGTCTTTAAATCAATTGTGGCTGAGATTTGGTTTGATAAATATATATTTCAACGAGTCTTGTCGCCAAAAATTATGCAAAACTGTGCCTGGTTCCGGAACGTGTTTTTAGCCAAAAACTATGATGGTTAGTGCACGATTTCGGTTAAAATTTTGCAAAAACTGAGCTGAAAAATTTTTCCTCAATTTTTTGACACAATAGTCGTAAAAAGTATATAATTCAATGTCATAAAAATTAAAAGGCTTTTCACACTTCTAATATTGTTTTTTCCTATATTTTTGAATTAATTTCTAATAAAAAACGAAACAAGATTCTGATACTCGTAAAAAGAAATCCTTAAATCCATTGTGACTGAGATTTGATTATATGAATATATATATTTCAACGAGTCTTGGCGCCAAAAATTATGCAAAACTGTATCTGGGCTCGGAACGTGTTTTTAGCCAAAAACTGTGATGGTTAGCACATGATTTCGGCTAAAATTTTGCAAAAACTGAGCCTGAAAAATTTTTCCTTAATTTTTGGACACGATAGTTGTAAAAATTATATAATTCGATTCCAAAAAGATTAAAAGGCTTTACGTGCTTTTAATATCATTTTTCATTATTTTTTTGTACTAATTTCTAATAGAAATCGAAACAAGATTCTGATCCTTGTAAACACAAGTCTATAAATCAATTGTGGCTGAGATTTGGTTTGATAAATATAGATTTTTCAAGGAGTCTTGACTCTAAAAATCATCTAAAACTGAACCGGGGCCGCGGAACACATTTATAGCCAAAAATTGTGATGGATAGTACACGATTTAAGCTAAATTTTGCAAAAACTGAGCCGAAAAATTTTTCCTAAATTTTTTGACATAATAGTCGTAAAAAGTATATAATTCAATGCCAAAACGATTAAAAGTCTTTTCATGCTTCTAATATTATTTTTCCTATTTTTTTGATTTAATTTCTAGTAAAAAACGAAACAAGATTCTGATGTTCATAAAAACAAATCCTTAAATCCAATGTGACTGAGATTTGGTTAGATGAATATATATATGTATATATATATATATGTATATATATTTCAACGAGTCTTGGCGTCAAAAATTATGCAAAATTGTATAAAGGTCCGGAACGAATTTTTAGTCAAAAACTGTGATTGTTAGTACATGATTTTGACGCCAAGACTAAATTGAAATTACGATGAAAATGGTGCCGGACGAAAAATACAGTCCAAATCATAGATGATTCGGCATGATTATGGACCTGGTTTAGGAACGATAGAAAAACTCCATAACATAGATGTTTCGGCATGATTTTTCCTTATAAATTACTTGAAACGTTTTCTAAAAATGTTATCATAACAAAATAACGTTTGCTAAACAAAGATCCTTAAGTTCATATATAAATTTGTAAAAAGCTCTTCTTTTCCCTTTTTTTTTTAAACAAGATCCTTAAGTTCGTATATAAATTTGTTAAAAGCTCTTTCTTTTTCCTTTTTTTTTTAAACAAGTATAAAAGGAACTTATTGCTTTATAAAACGGGTGGAAAATTGAATTGTAGTACTTAAATGAACCCCAGGAGTAAGCGCAAAAATTTTATGGCGTTTGCAAAAGTTCATAATTTTTGAAAATAAATAAATAAAAGACCAGAAAAAGTTTAAGATGTTCAAATAGAAAAATTTCATATTACCCTATGTTATTTTAAAATGAAGAATAAAAAGGTTGGTACATCACAAAGTAGTGACTTCAAGGGGCTGAGAACATGTTAAACGAACCGACTTTTTATTCGTCATTTTAAAAGGACAACTTGTGAGATATGTCCACATTTTTCAAAATGTCTATGAAATATAAAATGCCTCGGGAGCCCGTGTAAAATGAGAGAATACTTGGGAAAGGGAGGTCATTTACCCTTACAATTAGCAGAGATCTAAAATCTGGTTGGTAAGAAGACTAATAATTAGTCAATAGAAATAAGATCATAAAAGCCATATCAAACCCTTCCCTTTGTTGGTATTTTGAGTGCTTCATGCCAAGATAACTATATTTCAACAATAGTGATGCGAAACACATTCCTTTACAAGGCTTGGAAACCAAAATTACAACCAATTTCACATTTAACAGTAGTAATTCCTAATACATAGCATCTACTAATAAATTACACAATATACTAAATAGGAATGCCGCACCACTATTATATCCATATAATTACCTTGGAAACAACAAACAATCGGCTATAACATAAACAAACAATGCACACCATGAGCATCTCAAAATACCAACACTATTACATCTCCAGCCAATCACAAACAGCAAACAATTTGGCAAATTTATTGGGATGGAGATGTCCCCCACTCATTTTCTAAAGAGAATGAGTGAGGATTAGGTCCATTACTAACCTAAGGTGGAAATCATGCATTCATAAATGATAAAATTCATCACATACCATAAACTAATATAAGCACATTAGAAAACTAAATGAAGCATCACAAACTGAAATACAAACAGACGAAACAAAATAAACATATTTAAAATCAAAGCTTACCATTAAAAGACCAGCGCAAGCAATCTTTCCACCTTTCCAACTCCTTGAGATATCCTGTTCCAAGTTCATTGCATTAGAACATCAACAACATATTGAGCATGAAAACAAAGCAAGAATCCAAAAGCAATCCTACATTAGATCACTTACCCATATTCGGCTGGACATTTTCCACTTCAAATGGGGTTACGCAGCCATTCACATTTAACTTCCCAATTGACATTGAACTTGCCTTGATTCACATTCAACTTTCCCAATTGACATTGAACTTGCCTTAATTCACATCCAACTTTTCCAATTGACATTGAACTTGCCTTAATTCACATCCAACATTCCCAATTGACATTGAACTTGCCTTGTTCACATTCAAATTTCCCAAATGACATTGAACTTGCCTTGATTCACATTCAACTTTCCCAATTCACATTGAACTTGCCTTATTCACATTCAACTTTCCCAATTCACATTGAACTTGCCTTAATTCACATTCAACTTTCCCAATTCACATTGAACTTGCCTTATTCACATTCAACTTTCCCAATTCACATTGAACTTGCCTTAATTCACATTGGCCCTCAATGTAACCCCATTCGAAGTACCATTCACCAATACCCACAGGGATATATCGAAACAGGAAGGCAAATAGGGAGACAACTGCAGAGGAGAAAAACATTATCCAGAAACCATCAAAACAGAAAAAGAAAACTCACAGCAAGCAAATTTGAAGGCAATCCTAGCTGCCACAGGTATAAACTCAGCTCCAATGGGAAGACAACTGCAAACGAGAAGAAACACTATCAAGAAACCATCATAGCATAAAAAGGAAAATCACAACAAGCAAATCAATGCAATGGCAACATGATAACAGTCAACAAATGGCAAAAAAAAACTCACA
>AWUE01017757.1:0-25561 GCA_001974825.2 Corchorus olitorius | reverse complement strand
GATGTAACAGCCACGTCTTTTATGTTTGTTACTCTTATTGTTGTTTTCACTCTCTCCTTCTACAACTTCTCCTTCATATGCTCTCTTTCTAGGAAGCAAATAGTACAATGAACTGCCAAAAATGCCACAAAAATAATCGTCAATGCCACAACTGAACAAGATTTCCTTCTATCATCCACTTTCAAAACAAAAGATTTCAAACCAAAAACCCAACGAAGATCAATAAAACTCTAATTCAAATCTTAATATAATTATCCTTAATTCAAACCCTAATTATACTTAATTAAATCTAGATAAGTGCTTACCAGTGCATGAGACGTCTCAATGAAAAGTCTAGTTAATGTTGTTATCACAGGTTTCAGGTAGACTGAATAGCAAACAAAAGCACATTCATCACCAAAAGTATATATATCAGCATAAATATTTATTCATCAATCAAATAACAATATATAATATTTTGTAGATGTTCTTGTAAAGGGAAACTATAGAAAGAAAGCATTATAGAACTTTTTAGATAGAAACCCTCATTCTGGACTAACCCAGACAGTGAAGTGAAGTGCTAAACCAAAGCATCTCCTCCAAAAACTACATTAGCAACCAAGAAAGTAACAATTACCGAGTACACTTGAAGTATCAACAGTCTGCACAGTTGGTGGGGGAGGAGCAGGCACTGCAGCTGGTTGTGCTGACACAGACTGTGTAGCACTTGGAGGTTGCATTTTGGAGCCAAGAACAGATACAGTTTGTGAAGGGACAGATGCAAGCGAACCAGCCCCAGGAGGTAATTAGGTTTTACACCACCCTGTGAACGCATGCAATCATTCAGTATACCAGTCTCAGAAGGATGATCATGAAAACAAAAGTGAAATAAATGTAGCTATACAGACAAGATATAACTAAGAACCCAAGGTAGTTGGCTGCCGGCATTGATCCGCAATTCTTAGAGCAGAAGGATTTGAAAGAAGAAAGTTTAGCTGGAAGGAAGAAAGAAAATACTCAGAAGCGTCAGGCTGATCAATGAATGAAGATACACATAAAATGGAAAAGCTAGAAAATATAGAAATCAAAACAAATAAAAAAGAATGTAAATCAAGTAAAGCACTGATTTGGACACATAGCCTTGTCTACCCAATAGGTAATTTTTCTACCAGGATTTGGTATATACCGCTGCTTAGGTTATTTCTTCACAACAAGGAATGGAAAAAATAAAATTTAAGCAAACAAGATGGAGCTGGTCCTTAAAAGTCAAATAATAACTTTCTGAATTGACTCGTTTTCTTTCGAGACTAGTTAAAACCAATTTTACAGATAGCAGCCATAGCAGGTTTTGAGAGCAAATTATTCTTAGATTTCACTATAAAATCTCTAAATGATAACTCCTTGATGATCTAGTCAGATTGCATGATTCTTAGAGAGCAAATGAAACTAAATATCAAACCAAATTGTTTCTTGGCATTGAGATAGCAAGACAGATTAACAGTAAATTGTGGAGAAAGATACAACTTTGCCATTACTTAAATACTGCTATACACAATAGATAACCGCCTGCAGCTTACCTGGGGAACATGAGTAGGTTGGCTTGGGACAAAAATGTTGACAGGTAGCGCTTGAGGTTGATACGTGGCAGCAGGTGACGTTTCATAGCAAGCACACCCAGTTCCAATTAAAACCCTGAAGTGCAGGAGGAGGAAAACATCATGTTTGTACTACATGCCCACTTTTCCAAGGGTTTCTTGAAATAAAATGAGCATTAAGCATGAATAAAGCTTTTATTTGCCACCAACTTATCCTGAGTAGCTTAAGCCATGATTGAAATTGCAATATTATGATTGCAAAGATAGCATCAAGGTTGAAATGCACTTGGAAATTCAGTTGGTTCAAATTACAATATGATGTCAAAGACATAAAGATATGAGACTATCTTTGCCTTGATATCTCATTAACCACAACAACTTCAATAAGATATAAGATCATTATCATAGCTCAACGATTTTTATGCAACTATATAAAATAAAGGGCAAAATAAAACCTTCACCTCTCTTCCAATAATGTGTCAATCAAAGGAAATAAACCCCTCTTCAAATCTGTGCCCAGAACATGTTTAAAGGCTACCAACAACTTCTGCACTCAACACAGTCATGCATCAAAAATTTAAAACCAAAAGAACAAAATCCAAGAAGAAGAGCAAAAATTAGGACCAAAATCACCTTTCTAATGGTTGCAGAGTCGGAGCATGTGCTGAGCAAATTCACAATGTTTTTACATAGGCTTTCTTCATGCTGCCTGATATAATCAGCAAAGCTCTTCAAGAGGTATGTTAAAAAGGAAACAGTCTGCAATAAAGGAGAGAAAATTAGGATAAGGCTGAACACAGTCAAAAGAAATAAAAGGGCTTAATATAACTAAAATTCATATATATACCAAGTCAAAGGTTTTGAATACACCCAACATGATAAATTACTGAATAAGTGCTATTCGGAATTGCTTCAGGTTTCGTTATTATTATATTAATACTCCCTGGCCTTTAGCAAAGAGAAGCTCAAAAAACTAGACCCAAGAGTACCAAAAAGCTACAGAGTTTCTACTTCCTCCAGCAAAACTGAAGCCATGACAAAAAAAATTTAATATCTTCAAATAAGTGAGAACTCTCAGCACAAAAAAAAAAGAAAAAAAAAGTAACAACCTAATAATACTATTCTCTATCTAAAGAATCACCTTTTACAAGTTTTTTGGTATATTTACAAGTTAAAATTGTTCGAGCTGGGTCAGCCCACCATGGGGATAAAGCTCTCCCGAAAATGATTTTCTCCATTCATAAGACCCGAACTTGAGACTGTGCTTAAGGGGAACAAGTTTTAAGTCAACTTTTACTATAATATATTATTATACCATGTAGCAAACCAACAATTAAAACATAGGGAACATGAAAGTGAGAAACCAAAATCTTAACCTGTGCACTTTTAAGTCAAGGAATTGGGTTAGTCAAATAGGGAGAGACCTTTTCAGGTCCCGGAATAGATATCGCAGCAACCATCAAAGGTAACTCTCTTTCCCTACATAATATACCCACAAAGAGTTATTACTGCTTTTTTATTTAATAAGAAAAAACAATAAAGTATTTACCTCTTGGTGAGAAGGAGTTAAGGAGAGCCAAATTATTGCAGCAACCATCAAAGGTAACTCTCTTTCCCTACATAATATACCCACATAGAGTTATAAAAAAGAAAATTATAAATTACTGTTGTTTTATTTGTTAAAACAAAACAATAAAGTATAAACCTCTTGGTGAGAGGAGGAGTTAAGGAGAGAGAGCCAAATTATGGTTCCAAGGCATGAAAAGAATGTGAGGTTACCACCAACGTTAAAGAGTATATAAAGGTAAACCCCAACAGCAGGATGCAATCAGTGCAGAACATAGAGTCAAATACACCTGGAAATTGAAAACAATAATCAAGAAACAAATAAAAAAATTATGAAACAAAGAATAATTGAAATGGATAAATTAGTAAAAAATAAAAAATGAAATCATAATATGCATTAACTTCCTAATCAAATGTTACATATCAAGAATAAGAAAACAAAAGGAGAGAAAGAAAATTAAATAGATAAATATGTCCTAATATCAGAGATAAAATCATAATAAGCGTTAGAACTTAGAATCGCATAAAGAAGGATATGTAGTCATTTTTATCCTCAAAACCGAAAGGAAAGATAAAATCCAAAAAGATCAACAAGACTATATCCAAAACCCTAAATTATTATAAAAGAAAAATCACCGATGAAAGCGTACTAAGCATTAGTTGCCTAATCAAGTCAAAGCATCAAACGGTACATATCAAGATAATATAAATCCGTATCAGAATCACGTAAAAGATGATACGCAGCAATTTCTATTTTCAAGAGAAAGATCAGATCAAAGAGATTAACAACAATTTCTATTCTCAAGAGAAAGATTAGAACAAAGAGATTAACAAAAAACAATATTCAAAACCCTAGGAAACTATTACCAAAAAAAACCCTAGGAAACATATTAGAATAAACTCAGAAGAAATTCACAATCTGAATACATAATTTGGGAAAACTTACCCATTTGAGATGAGATTTGACCTTTGGAGAAATCTCACGGGAGAGTTTCGTCGTGGGGAGACAGAGAGAGGGAGAAGAGGTAGTTTTATTAACTTTTCTTAATTAATCCGAAAATGAAATGAACTTCGACCTAAATCAAATGTTATCGCGGAAATGAATTTAAGACGTGCTTAAAACGCCACCGTTTTGGGCTAGAGATGAGGAGAAATAGGCAAATTGACCCGACCTGAATCCGTTTTCAACCCGTCAAAAAAAATTTTAAAAAAAGTTTGAATTAAGAAAATTAAAAACTACTTAAAAATCAAAGTATATATGTCGGAGACCGGTGGAGATGGAGTTTATTTAGTTCTAAGGCTCCGTTTAGTAGAGCGGTGCGATTGACACTGTTTAGCAACTGTACAGATGAGATTACACTTTACAGATTAGATTAGGTACAGTACAGATGAGATTATTAGAGCAGCGATTGAAACGGAGATTATACTTAAGCCTCCATTTGACCGGTGCACCGGTCCACCGGCCAAACGACCGATGAATCGGTGCACTAAACATGACCTGAGTCGATCGAATCGATCAAACAACAGAAGGGAGAAAAATAATTAAATTTAAAGAAAAAAAAGGAAGATAATGAGCGAAGGCGAAGAGGAAAGCAACGGTAACGTGAACATAACTGTGAAGTTCAGTGGATAATCGATACCGACATCTATAGCTAAGCTAAGGATTCAACGATAAAAGACCTCAAATCTCATCTCCAGCCACTCACCAATGTTCTTCCTCGTGGCCAAAAGCTCATCTTTAAAGGTTTTTCTAATTTCTTTCTTTCTGTTTTTATAATGGGGTTAATTTATTTATGCTTTTTAATCTACTAGTTTTCACTTCCACGTGCAGTGCACGTGATCAATCGTGTTTAAATTAAAAGAAAATTAAAATAATAATTAAAATTAATTATAAGTAAAACTGTTAAAATCTGATCCAACCTCGATAACCCATCCCAATCCAACCAAATCCGATTTGACCAGAGAAATTAAACAACCCGAACCTGCCCTATCCAGACCCGACAAACTCGTAACCCGAATAACCCGAGAAGATAACCCGATGACCCAAGAATATTATAAACTAAAATTATGTTTTATTCAATAAAATACACATTGTTGTAATTTTAACCATTTTAAATAAATTTAAGAATTAAACATTTAAAAATTTAAAGGCTGACCCAATTGATACGAGTCCTAAACCTGAAAAATCCAAAACGCGAATGATCTAGAACCCGAGTAACCTGAGGCCAAAACCCGGACCTGCATGACCCTAAATCCAGCAGACCCGAGACCCGAATGACCTAAATCCAAATGAGTCGAAACCCGAATGATCTGAGAAAATTACCTCACTCATATGATATGGACCCAGATGAGTATGACCCGAAACCCGTCCAACCCGCCCAATTGACTCCTCTAACTTTTTTTTTCCTTTTTTTTTTCTTGCGTCAACTCCTCTAACTTTATAAGTGAAAGGAAATAATTGCATGTTACTCTTCTTTTTATTTTTAAAACTTTAAATTCTTGTTATACATTCCAATATATTAAACTATCAATACACACTCCAAAATTGAAAAAGGTCAATCACAATAATTAAATTTTAAATAAATTTTTAACTTAATTATTTTAAAAAATGATGAATAATTAATGATTAGGTAAATTATTTTAAATTTTAAACTTGATAATAAGATTTTTGTTAGTTTATATTATAATTTTTTTTGTTCAAATTAGTTTATATTATAATTGAAAAAAAGTCTCCAATTTTTTAAAATTAAAATGGTAAATTAAAATATTTATAAAAATATTGAATTTAATTAAATAAAAATAGATTTTTTAGTAGAATAATTGTAAAAGTTTATTTCTTAAAAAACTGTAAAATTTAATCAATATCATTTAAGAAATATATTTTAAAATAACTAATATATCTAAATTTTTTTAATTAAATTAGTAAACTGATAAAAATAAAATAGGTATAAGGATATTAGACTTAATTAAATAAAAATAGAGTTTTTAGTTTTTTTTTGCCAAAAAATAGAGTTTTTAGTTGAGTAAAATTATAAAAATATATTTTAAAAATTCTAATATATATAATTTTTTTTAATTAAAATAGTAAAATGGTAAAAATTAAATAGTTATAAGGATATTATATTTAATTAAATAAAAATAGAGTTTTTAGTTGAGTAAAACTATAAAAGTCTAAACAATGACATTTAAGAAATATATTCAAAAAATAAGGATATAATGGGCGATTCAAAAGTTTTACAAGAGTATGTACTTTTTAATATAGTATAGATTTTAATATTGGGTTTAATTTGAATGAAATCGAAACAAGATTCAAATGCTCGTAAAAATAAAAACTTAAATTTAATCTGGTAGAAATTTGATTAGATGAATATAGATATTTTAAGGAGTCTCGGCGTAAAAAATCATGCAAAACTAAGCCGGGGTTCCGAAACGCGTTTTTCGCCAAAAACCGTAATGGTTAGTACACGATTTCGGCTAAAATTTTGAAAAAAAGTGACCCGAAAAAATTTTCCCTCAATTTTTGGCTAAAATACTCATAAAATACATATAGTTTAACGCCAAAAAGATTGGAGGAATTTTCACACTTTTAATATCGTTTTTCATATTATTTTTTTTGAATTAATTTCTATTTAAATCGAAACAAGATTCAGATGCTCGTAAAAACAAATCCTTAAATTCAATATGGATGATATTTGATTAGATGAATATAGATATTTCATGGAGTATCGGCGCCAAAAATCATGCAAAACTAAGCCGGGGTCCCGAAACGCGTTTTTAGCCAAAAATCGTAACATACACGATTTCAGCTAAAATTTTGCAAAAAATGACTCGAAAAATTTTCCAGCCAATTTTTGGCTAAAATACTCATAAAATATATATAATTTAATGTCAAAAACATTGGAGTACTTTTCATGCTTTTAATATCGTTTTCATATTTTTCTAAATTAATTTCTAATTAAATGAAACAAGATTCAGATGCTCGTAAAAACAAATTCTTAAATCCAATGTAGCTGAGATTTGATTAAATGAATATGGATATCTCAAAGAGACTTGGCGTCAAAAGCAAAACTTAATCGGGGCATCGGAACGCGTTTTTAGCCAAATACTGTAATGATTATTACACGATTTCGGCTAGAAATTTGCAAAAATTGATTCGAAAGTTATTTACTCAATTTTTAGCCACAATACTCATAAAAAATATATAATTCAATGCCAAAAAGATTGAAGGCCTTTTCATGCTTCTAATATCGTGTTTCCTATTATTTTCCGAATTAATTTCTAGTTAAATCGAAAGATGATTCAGATGCTTGTTTTACAAATCCTTAAATCCAATGTGGCTGAGATTTAGTTAGATGAATATAGATATTTCAATGAGTATCGGCGAAAAAAAATGCAACACTGAACCGGGGTCCTGGAATGCTTTTTTAGCCAAAAATCGTGACTTCGACTAACGTACACGATTTCAACTAATATTTTGCAAAAAGTTACCAAAGATATTTTTCCTAGGTTTTTGTCTAAAATACTCAATATATATATATATATATATTCAACTCCAAAAAGATTGGAGGACTTTTCACGTTTTTAAATCGTTTTTCATATTTTTTAGAATTAATTTCTAATTTAATCGAAACAAGATTCAAATGTTCGTAAAAACAAATTCTTAAATGTAATGTGGCTGAGATTTGATTAGATGAATATAGATATTTCAAGAAATCTCGACGCTAAAAATCATGCAAAACTGAGTCCGGGGCCCAAAAGGCGTTTTTAGAAAAGAAAAAAAAAAAAAACTGTGATGGTTTGTACACAATATCGGCTAAAACTTTGGGAAAAAAAACTGTGATGGTTTGTACACGATATCGGCTAAAACTTTGGGAAAATGGCCTGAAAATTTTTTCTCAATTTTTGGCTAAAATACTCTTGAAATATATATAATTTAACACCAAAAAGATTAGAGGACTTTTCACTCTTTTCATATCGTTTTTTCATATTTTTTCTGAATTAATTTCGAATTAAATCGAAAAAAGATTCAGATTCTCGTAAAAACAAATCCTTAAATGCAATGCGGCTGAGATCTGATTAGATGAATATGAATATCTCAAGGAGTCTTAGTGCAAAAAATAATACAAAACTGACTTGGGTCCTGTAACGCGTTTTTATTCAAAAACCGTGATGATTATTACACGATTTCGGCTAAAATTTTGCAAAAATTGACCTAAAAGATATTTCCTCAATTCTCGGCTAAAATACTCATAAAAAATATATAATTCAACGCCAAAAATATTGAAGGGTTTTTTACGCTTCTAATATCGTTTTTCCTACTTTTTCCGAATTAATTTATAATTAAATAGAAACAATATTTATATGCTCGTAAAAACAAATCCTTAAATCCAATGTGGCTAAGATTTGTTAGATGAATATAGATATTTCAAGGAGTCTTGGCGCCAAAAATCATGCAAAACCGATTCAGGACCCCAGAATGCGTTTTTAGCCGGGAAAAAAAAACAAAAACAAAAACCGCGAAGTTACACGATTTCACGGCTTTTCACGCTTCTATTATCATTTTTCCTATTGTTTTAAAAATTAATTTCTAATTAAAACGAAACTTGATTCAGATGCTTGTAAAACATAGCTGGGATTTGGTTAGATGAATATAAATATTTCAAGGAGTCTTGGTGTCAAAAAGCGTTCAAAATTGATCCGGGCCCCGAAACACATTTTTATCAAAAAAACTGTGATGATTATTACACGATTTCGGCTAAAATTTTCCAAAAAATCACCCGAAAGATATTTCCTCAATTTTTAGCCATAACACTCATAAAAATATATGATTCAACGCCAAAAAGATTTAAGGGCTTTTCACGCTTTTAATATCGTTTTTCATATTTTTTTGAATTAATTTCTAACTAAATCGAAACAAGATTCAGATGCTCGTAAAAACAAAGCCTTAAATGCAATGTGGCTAAGATTTATTTGATGAATATAGATATTTTAAGGAGTTCCGGCACCAAAAATCATGTAAAACTGAGCCGGGGCCACGAAGCGCGTTTTTAGCCAAAAACGGTGATGTACACGATTTTGGCTAAAAATTTACAAGAAATTACCCGAAAAAATTTTCCTCACTTTTTGGCTAAATACTCATAAAATTTATATAATATAATGCCGAAAAGATTGGAGGACTTTTCACGCTTTTAATATCGTTTTTCATATTTTTCTAAATTAAAGTCTAATTAAATCGAAATAAGATTCAGATGCTTGTAAAAACAAATACTTAAATCCAATGTAGTTGAGATTTGATTAGATGAATATGGATTTCTTAAGGAGTCTTGGCGCCAAAAATCATGCAAAACTGAGCTGGGACCCTAGAACGCTTTTTTAGGCAAAAACTGTGATGATTATTACACGATTTCGGTTAAAAATTTTGTAAAAGTTGACCCGAAAGATATTTCCTCAATTTTTGGCTAAAATGCTCATAAAAAATATATAATTCAACACCAAAAAGATTGAAGGGTTTTTGACGTTTCTAATATCGTTTTTCCTATTTTTCCAAATTAATTTCTAATTAAATTGAAACGAGATTCATATGCTCGTAAAAACAAATCTTTAAATCCAATGTGGCTGAGAATTGATTAGATGAATATAGATATTTCAAGTAGTCTCGGAGCCAAAATCATGCAAAATTGAGTCGGATCCTCGGAACGTGTTTTTAGCCAAAAACCGTGATGGTTAAACTATTAGTAGACGATTTCGGCTAAAATTTTGCAAAAATTGACTCGAAAGATTTCTCCTCAACTTTTGGCTAAAATACTCATAAAAGTATATAATTGAACATCAAAAAGATTGGAGGGCATTTTACGCTTTTAATATCGTATTTCTTATTTTTTCTAAATTAATTTCTAATAAATCGAAATAAGATTCAAATACACGTAAAAATAAATTTTTAAATCCAATATTGCCGATGATGTAATGTATTAAATCAATTTTTTTTTAATTTTTTGGAAAGAATATTGAAGCACTGCTTTGGAAATTCATCCAATTATAATCGTGGGAAACGTGTCAAACGAAAGTAAACCAACATTTTTTTTCCTTGGCATAGAAAACTTTAATCTTGACAATCGGCATAAGACCAATTTTTTTAAACAAGTATTAAACTAATTTTTTCCTTAATGCCCATAATTTATTTAAATTAAATAAATAAAAATTATAAATAAAAATATTCCAAATAATAATGGGGAGTAAATTATTATAATTATATTTTATATTTACAATATCTTTACATAATTAAAATAAAAAGTTTCATGACTATAAATAATAATATCATAATTAAATATATTATAATCTAAAAATAATTATTAGAAGAAAATTATTAATTACAATTATAGTGGATTATTAATATCTTTCCATAATTTAAAAAATTTAAATATTAATATCTTTTCGTAATTAATAAAAAGTTGAATTAATCATCTAAAAAAAAGTTAAATGACTAACAATAATACTTATTAAAAAATTTTATACTATAATATTAAGGGTATTTATGAAATTTCCTCAATTAGAATTTTTGAGTTCGTGATTTTATATAGTAGTAAGATAAAGCAATAATAATGATAATTTTATTGGTACTAGTAATTTGCCACGTGTTTCACATATGGGGTTGAAGTTTTGATTGAAACATATTATAAGTTACATATTGTGCAATATAATGTCAATGTTAATTTTGAAAAGATTAATTTTCTCTAAATTTTTACAAATTATTGAGAATGAATTGATCAAATTTTGTTTCATATTTTTTTAATTAATTTCTAATTAAATCGAAACAAGATATAATTGCTCGTAAAAAAGAATCTTTAAATCCAATATACCTGAGATTTGATTAAGTAATATAGATATTTCAAGGAGTCTCGGTGTCAAAAATCAAGCAAAACTAAGTCGGGGCACCGGAACGTGTTTTTAGCTAAAAACCATGATGGTAAAAATAACCCAAAAGATTTTTTTCTCAATTTTTGGCAAAAATACTCATAATATATATATATATATAATTCAATGCCAAAAAGATTGGAGGATTTTTTGCAATTTTAATATCGTTTTTCATATTTTTTTCTGAATTAATTTCTAATTAAATTGAAACAAGATTCAAATGCACGTAAAAATAAATCCTTAAATCCAATGTCGCTGAGATTTGATTGGAAGAATAAAGATATTTCAAGGAGTCTAGGCTCCAAAAATCATGTAAAACAGAGCCGTGGCCCCGGAACGCGGTTTTAGCCAAAAACCGTGATGATTAGTATACGATTTCGGCTAAAATTTTGCAAAAATTGACCAAAAAGATATTTCCTCAATTTTTGGCTAAAATACTCATGAAAAAATATACAATTCAACGTAAAAAAGATTGAATGGCATTTAACGACTCTAATATTGTTTTTCCTATTTTTTTCCGAATCGAAACAAGATTCAGATGTTTAAAAACAAATCCTTAAATTTAAATCCAATGTGACTGAGATTTGATTCGATGAATATAGATATTTCAAGAAGTTTTGACAAAAAAATAATACAAAACTTATTCATGCACCCTACATGCATGAATATATATAAAACTTGAAAATGAGAAACTTCTTTCGATGTGGACCGAAATCGAAAAGAAACAAAAATGGGATCATGCCACTTCTCTCAACTTTGCATTATCACAAGTTTACCTTAACAAGTTATAAACAAATTATACAGTATACTTATATACTAGAATTGTTGTCATTATGGAAGGTTTTGTTAGAAAAGTATCGAGTTGGGCGATTTTGACTTTTGATGGTTTGGCAATTCAATCCTGAATTCTCTTTTGTTTCACTATATAAATTTGGAAAAACAACCAGAAAAGTTTGTCAATTCCTATTTGCCCTAGACAAAGGCCAAATAATTGAAATCAAATAAGATCATCACTCATCAAGTTGAATTCCTATTTCGTTGCTGCCTCTTTGTCTCGTCTGGGTGGTTGGCACTTGGTAATCTTACAATTATGAATAATAAATAATATAGTACTACTCCATAGACATAGACCCCCAAAAGAGAAAGAAAATCAGATTTCTTTATGAACCTTAGGTTCAAGAACGTGATTAACATGTAAGATCAATGTAATAAAGAAGACAGCATCATATGGTCTCACAAGAAGCCCAGGTGCAATAAATTTCAAATGTCCTTTGAGAGAAATAAAATAAAAGCAATGAGACATGCTTTTTTAATGACAAATAAAGTAATGATAATGATGATTTTTATTGGTATCAAGATTATTCGTAAGTAATACAATCAGGAATTTGATAACAATGTGATTTCAGCTACTATTAGATTATCCATAAGTTGTTCAGATTCTTTAAACAAGCATATCTTCCACAAGCAACTTGAATTATATAGATAAAATCTAAAGCAACTTGTAACTAAAGTTACAGGTTGTCTACTAGTTAGAGTTCGAAGAGAAGCTTCATTACCAGTCTTCTTAATAGGTATCATCATGTGAAGAACGAGACCAATACTCGTTGACAAGCTGGCCAAAAAGTGACCCCTCTTTATTGATCAGCTTTGACGGTTCATCATATTCTATCAGTTTCCCTGTTAGCAGAAGGACAACATATCGATTTTTATGCTAGGATCATTTGCTAGTAAGCACAAGACTTAGTTCTTAAACAGCAGGCACATCTTATGAAAAATATATATCTAAGTAACTCACCATCGCTGATACCGAGAACCATAGTGCAGTCCATCACTGTTGGTATTCTGTGAGCCACGGTAATTACTGTGCAGTCTGAAAATTCTGTTCTTATAGTCCTCTGGATGATAGAATCGGTTGTATTATCGATTGATGCAGTGGCTTCATCAAGCACTAGTATCCGGCTCCGCTTCAGCAATGCACGTCCCAAACAAATTAATTGTCTCTGCCCCACGCTCCAGTTTGATCCATCTTGTACAACTGCAGTTGAATTGTTAAAAGTGCCTACTCAAGAAACATAAAGTAATTGATTTCCAACTTCCATGTCTTACCTAAGGAATTCAGGCCTTCCTCTTTCTCTTGAACAGCCTCTCGAAGCTGACATTTTTCAAGAACCTAAAAGTGCAGTGAGGAGAAATTATTCGAGTAATCTATAGAAGGCTAGGAGCTATCAAATGGTTTAACCAAATATTAGGAAACAAAAGCATACCTCCCATATTTCATAATCATTATGCTCTGATAAGGGGTCCAGATTATATCTGATAGACCCGCTAAAAAGTGTAGGCTCTTGAGGGATGATTCCTAAACGTGATCTCAAATCATGAAGCCCAATTGTGGAGATGTCGAGGTCATCAATGATGATTTGACCCTCTGAAGGCTCTACCAAACGGAACAAAGCACTGATAAGGGTTGTCTTCCCACTACCAGTTCTGCCGACTATCCCAATTTTATGCCCTCCTTCAAAAATGCAATTTATTCCCTTAAGAACTAGAGGAGAACCGGGTCGATATCTAACCTGTTACAGGATGACACATTGACACTGGTCATTTGCAGCATTCATGAATGTATAAGTAACCAATGCAAGAGACAATAATCATCTTTTATTTAGTGTAATTATTTGATACATTGACAGTGTAAAATTTGGACTAGTGTGAGGAGTTGACACATACCTATTTTCTGATTTAATTTTGTTTTTAAAATTCAAACTATTCCCTAAAGGACACATGTCAACCCTTAACCCCCGCATGTGTAGTCTGCTAAACTCCACTGACAGTGTATTGAATAATTTTCCTTTTATTTTCAAACACATATACCTTCAAGTTGCAAATCTCCACTTTACCAACAGAAGGCCAACCATGGGCAGGACGATTATCTTCAATTATTTCTGGAGCTTCACTTGGGATATGCATGTATTGCTCCAGCCTTTCTACAGAAACCATTAAGTTTGCTACCACGCATTGGTATTGGATGGCAGCAATAAGGAATAAATTCAATGACAGGCCATAAGATAATGCCATTCCAATGAACCCTACCATCAAAATCAATAGCCACAAAATATTGTTAAATAACTGGATGAGCAGATGTTCTACTAATTGCTGAAAGTGTGGAATAAAAGCATTATTGGGGGGTTATATCGCATCTTGCAACACCTGATATGTTCAAGCACTTTGAGTATAAAAAAAGATCCTCATAGGATTAAGGTATTGGAAACATTGATGATCGAACTAACCAGAGGCAGATGCTCCAAAAGGAAGCAGAGTCATGGCAAGTGCTGACAAAGAGAGAACCACAGCGCAAGGTATTTCTAAACGTTGGATCAACCACTCGTTTGCAGAAAAGCTATGGAAGTCTGAACTTGCATTAGCATCTATAAGGTTTACATTCTTCATGAAGAATCGGTCTCCCTCCTGAAAAGCTCTTATTGTCATGGCTCCAGCTATAGATTCAGCAAGGTGACTGGTGACTGAAGACTTTGTTGTGCCACTGATTCTCTTCAGCTCCATTGAAGAAGCAAGGTAGTATCTCTGCTTGTTTCAAAAAGAATGGTAAAATTGGTGGAGAAGGGAGCAGAACTTAAGAAATACTACAGGAACATAATTTCTAGCCATGCTCCTAGGGTATGATGACAAAGATAAATCAGGGGTATGATCAGGTAATACCTGTAGGAATATAGTAAGATAAATTAGGGGTATGATGACAAAGACAACTGGCCAGGCAAGGATAGCCATAATCAAAAAGCTAGAGTAGGCATTAATGGTTGAGCCAACAGCAATTGCAAATCTGAAAGGCACTTCAAGATCAACAGTGCTCAAATCGGAAGATACCTATCACAGCAAATAACAAATTGCAAGACCTGTAAAACTTTCTGCTTGAGCATGGAACTGATATCAAAGCTGTGGGTTTCGAAACTCTTACTCGACTGAGTATCCTCCCCAGAGGAGTTGCATCATAAAAAGACATTGGTGCATGGAAAAGAGATTTCAGAAGTGTAGAGAAAATAGATTTTGATGCTCGACAACCTAAAATAACTACAGAAAAGGACCGAAGGAGCAAGATGATCGCTACGGCACATCCAATCACAGTATAAACCTCAACCAATTTCAGTCTGCTTACATTAGAGTTCTGAACATTAGCAGCCAACCAGTAGTTTTGCGTCAGTTGGCCAATAATAAAAATCATGTGAAATACAGCTGCAAAGGAGAAATATAGAGAGCACTTATCATGGCTTAGATACTGTTTGTAAGTCTTGAGACCTATGTCTCCTATTTCCTTCTCTTCTTGCTTAATCAATTGCTCTCCTGAAGGCACAACTGACTGACCCTTAACATATGTATTCTGGATCTCTCCTTTGGATGCTGTAGGTCTTCTGCTTGTAAAGGGGCGATCATGTATCTCAGAGCCAACACTATTAGCATGTGAATTTACAAGGTTCTGGAATTCTAGACTTGTAGCCAGTAGATAATCATACGTACCAGCTTGTATGATTTCTCCAGAAGCCATCAACTGTAATAAAATTTGTTAGAACAGATTTTGGAGGACTCAAATAGGTTTGGCAAAATTAAGATAAAGTGGTTTCCAATGTAAATAATGGAAACTAATGATACATAAAGTAGGTTAAAGCAAAATAAAGCAGTTACTATTACTAGGAGTTACCAAGATAGAATCAAAAGTTGGAAGGAAGTGCACTTGGTGGGTCACAAGCAAGACTGTCTTCTCTGAAAGAGCTCCCATGAGATATTCCTAAAAATCGGGGCTTCAGCTTTAAGTGACAATGAAAATCCCATCACCCTGATAAACAGATTGCGGAAAGAATGGAAATTATACTCACATTAAAGAGACTTGTGGCAGTATGTGCATCCACAGCACTGAACGGGTCATCCAGGAGATAGATATCTGCATTCTGATATAATGCACGAGCTAGTTGAACTCGCTGCTTCTGTCCTCCACTAAGGTTTACACCTCTTTCTCCTATTACAGTGAGATCTCCATATGGAAGCATCTCTAAATCTTCCACGAGGCAACACTTCTTGAGCACCTCTTGGTATCTATCTTCATCCATCACAGAGCCAAATAAGATGTTTTCTTGTATGCTTCCAGTTTGAATCCATGCTGTTTGAGAAACATATGCTATCTTTCCACAAGTATGAACCTGACAGTCACAAGTCAAATATTGTAAGAAAGGTTGAGATGTTCTAGTTAGGCTTTCAAGCTGTCAACCTAATCTTCAGAATAAGTATATTCACCAAATTATTGAAGTGTATCATCCAGTTTCAGTAGTTAATCAAGAATATTGTATACATTTAGTCACATTTTACTAAGATCAAGGAAGAAAATAAAACTATTATGCTGTCAAAATAATTCCTTAAAGATTCCTCGAAATGCTTTCATCATTACATGCTTGAAAGTTCTAATTTAATGAAAATGTGGAGATCTTTTTCTAAACGGAGCACTTACAATGCCATTGATTTTTGAAACTTCCCCCAGAACAGCAGCTAAAATGGTTGATTTGCCTGAACCAACCTCTCCACAAATAGCAACCTTTTCTCCTGGTTTAACCCCCAAATTTATGTTCTTTAATGCTGGTTTGGAGGAAGAATCTGCATCCCAAGAAATTTCACTGCAGCTGATAAAAATGGAGTACTCAAACTCTTTGCCATATTGTTTCGGCTGTAAATCTTTGTTTTCCAACTCTGGTGCCTCAAGAAATTTCACAATTCGATCTAGGGAAACCTTTGCTTCAATGAACACTCCAACAACATCGGGAATGAACCTTATTGGATCTTGAAGAATATTCAAACTTGCTAAAAAGGTGAAAACATTTGCAGCATTGAGTTGAATACCAAGAAAGTAGCATGTCCAGAAAGTGATAGCTGGTACAAAAACAGGAGATGACCAAAAAAGAACCACCTGGAACCCTCTTTGTGTCAGAATTCCTGATATCCAATTGAATTCTTCTTTCCTTAGTCCATCTATAATGTTCTTGAAATGCATCTCCCAAGCATACAGCTTCAGAACCTTCATATTTGCAAGTGCCTCCGTCATGGCCTTCAGCCTCTTATCTTGTACCAACACGAGTTTTTTCTGATATTTAAGTAGTAATTTGGCCAGTGGAGAACTTGCAAGCACTATTAATACAATGGCAATTAAGGCTGCAAGCGTTGCCAGTCCAACAGTATAGTAAACAATGAACAATGCAAGGCATAACTGAAGGCTTGTTGACCAAATCTGATGAAACCAAGATGGAAACTCACCTATTCTATAGGCATCTACACTGACATAATTTACTATCTCACCTGGAGAATGAGTCACTTTAGCAGCATTTGATAATCGCAGTTGCTTCTGATATATTGCTGCAGATAGCAATGACCTTACCTGTAGTCCTACTAGTCTTGTCTGAAAGAACAATTGCCTCTCAGAAAATGATTCCAAGCATTTTGTTAAGAAAAGGCCAACAGCCAGCACATAACCCTCATGCTTAAAGGCTTCTTTGCCTTCAGCAACCTCAATAAATGCTCTGAGGAACAACGGGCCTGTGGACAACATGAGAACCTTTATCAATGCGAAGAACCCAGAAAGCAGAATGTCTTTCCAGTGAGAATAGAAAACCAGTGAAAATTTCGAGGGAAGATCACTTGATCCTTTCTTTTTCTCTTTGCTTAGCTGCTCGATATACTTTGAGTAACATGTTTGTGCTCGATGTTCCTCTTGCAACAATGGAATATCTTGATCCTCAAGAATTTTCTCCTTGCCCTGCTTCATTAAGGAATTCAACCACCAAAATGTCATCTTACTGATAAATCCAGCTCTAGCAAAGGTCGTAACATTAGGATCGATGCTAATTCTATCAGTTACTTCCCGTTCCTCACCTTGCAAGGGTTCATAGCAAGCATCAATAGCATTATCTAGATCAGTGTCCTTAAACTTATGTCCTTCAAAGGCACAAAGGAGCATAAAAATTGATCCGGGAAAAGATGCAATATCTAAAATTATTTTGGCGGACACTTTTCTATCTACAATAGATTCTTGAAGAGCTGAAATACAAAGAAAGACTGCATAGAGAAGGACAAGAATTGAAAAAGACTTCCCTGCTGTTGTATATTGATGCTTTTGCTTCGTCAGGCTCACAAATGACCCGAAAAGCAACCATGTCAATCCTTGAAATAAAACCACCAGCCATCCATGCAAAGGTAAGATTGTCTGATTTGTGTTTAGCTTCTGCATGATTAACCATATCCCCAAGACCAAGTAGGCAACACCTAAAAGGCCATTGAAGACCGCTGAGAGAATTAGCACCGCTGAGAGAATTAGCTTTGAAGAGAGCTGTTGAGACTGGGAGGCAGCTGTAACCTTCCTAAAATACATTCTATAAATGATCACGAACAAGAAAATTAGCAGAAGCAGGATATCAACAGAAATTGTCACAGCATGATTGATACATGTATATGGATCAACTATAGCTGAAAAACCAGGACGGTATGTTTTTCCAACTCCATCTGAACACTCAGAGTTACTACAGAACACAGCCCACGCACCCTCCTCCATATTGGATTTTATGCCCCTAAAGATCTGCAATCATAAATAGGTATAAGAGAGAACAGAGAGTTCTGTTAACCTTAACCAGATTG
The DNA here is from genome assembly GCA_001974825.2 of Corchorus olitorius. NCBI lineage: Eukaryota > Viridiplantae > Streptophyta > Magnoliopsida > Malvales > Malvaceae > Corchorus > Corchorus olitorius. The sequence continues at coordinate 6,830 of AWUE01017757.1, read as the reverse complement.
ATGGAAGCAAGATCATTGAAGTTAAACCATCATTCATCATCAACTACATTACATGTGTATGAAGATGCAAAATCCACAATTTGTTACTTGTGGGACATGCAGTAAGCCACTATAGAAATATGGGTTCTTAATCTTTAGTCATCCAAGGTATCTTAACTATAGTATGAGAAATGCTGGAAGACCCACAACTATAAATGTATATTTCTTATGATAAAGAATTGTTGATTCATAAAGTGTTATGATGATGATGTGAACTGTCGGAAATAATGCAAATGTCGAACTTAGTGGCACTACAAGACAACATCTGATGAATTTCAAGATAAGATATTGACATAGAATGAGTACACGACCCAAGCACAAAAAGGGAACTAAATATAATGAAACTGACCTATAATGAAGTCTATGGCACCAGATGTCCTTCAAATTTGACTTAAAGCACCCTAACCTTCCATAAGAAGTACAAGGCAAATATGTAAGTAACAATTACAGAACTTGATCAGAAGCATCTAAACAGACTAAACATGCTGGGATTGAGAACATACACGGCTAAATAAGCAATGAGGCCTCAATGGTTATCTCAGCAAGTCTTGTATCTGTATCTGACTCTTTCTCTCGGAATTCATTTGTCTTATGACTTTGTCATGAAGAAGATGCCAATATTTATCTCATAATACAAATAATAATTCATTTCCAAAATCATTTGAGTCTCATACCGCATGATGGATATGACTAAAATGAGTAACTTATTCAATAAACAATGATGAAAATTGAAAAAGCAGAAAACATGCCAAGTCTGTCTTCTAGTCATGGGGCAGAGGGTAAAGCTCATTGGTTCCCACCTTCTTCAATCATGATGTAGAAAATCCAACTTACCCGTCCTTTATCATTTTGTGCCTATGTTAATCAATACCCCATAAAATATACAGCCAAAAACCACGGGATACACCAAGATTGCAAATATTTCCTTTTTCCTTGCACTGTTTGTGACTATGAACGCACAATTAAATAACTAAAAGATCTTCTCACACACGCAAGAAAATCAGAATAATATATACCAAGCATGCAAAATTACAAAATTAAAAAATACAATCATGATGCGTATTAGGTTACATATTAGGTATGAAGGCAATGCACACACTTCAGCTTTTTCTGCCAAAAAATGAAATAATCCTAAGTTGCTACATAGTACAAGTAATATTAATTTTGTGCATAGATAGTGATAGCTCAATGACCCTGCTTTATTTAAAAAACTCCTATAATCTATATAACCTTCTTTGAAATGATTGGGTTGTTTTGTCAAAAGAAGCTTTTTTTTTGGTACCGGTTCAAAAGAAGTAGTTTTAACTTTTAAACATATATATATTCATGTACATCAGCATCTGGAAGCCATCATTATTCATAATGGCTTATGCTCATTTTAGGTGGGAAATCAGCTAAGATTTAATGCAATATCAGAGACAAACAGAACAGACTGGCAAAAACCCACCCTGAAGAATTCATTGCAGGGGGGCATCATTTTCATTTTTCTCACAATAATTGCACTCAACAGTATAGTAGTTCAGATTTCAGAAGCAATTGTGGTTGAAAGAAAAACAAAATACCTCTATTTGATTATATAAAACAAGAGGAACAGAAGAAAATTGCATAAAGATTGATACTTTACCGCCTTTTTTTTTTTCTTTTTGCACCTCATATCCAAAACACACTGTAAATTCCAGACAAGTGAAATTAAGAGGGTGAGAAATTCAAAACAGGAAAAGTCTGTAAATTCCTAAAATTAACTACCCAAAACTCAAAGGCATAGCTACTTTTCATTTTTCACATATTAGCCTCAAATCCCAGACAGATTTACCGATTTCTTGTTCTCTGCCGACGGTAACTGTGTCCAAACCTGTCAAAGAGTCGAGACCCCACCACGCCACGACAGAAACCACCTGTTGGCAGATAGCAAATAATGGAAACGAAAAGACAGATTTATAAAAAGAAATCGACAAGACAAGTTTAAAGCATCTGGGTTGTGTTGTGTCGCTTTCTCATGGCAGACCTTCCTTCCCTTTGAGAATTTTTGCACCTTTTACATGTTCCATTTCTGATGGGACTTGGAGTGGGTCTTCGTATTGTCCCTTAATCTTTTCCTTTCTTTTCATTTCCCATTGGGTCCCAAATCCAACTAAAGTCTAATCTAAAGCCATTTTCTTTCGAGTTCATAAATCACTGCCTTAATGGCCGCCTGTCAACAATAAGACTAAAAAACCAGACAAGACATAGATTAATAAAATGAATTTAACTTGAAGGTCAAAGATTTAAATTGTACTATAGTAATAATAAAACTAAAAGATTAATTAATATCAGGTTAGGCCACAAATCACTTCCCCTTTGCAATAAAAAATGTAGAGCAACAAAAAAGTCGATGGCATTTTCTATAAAGCTATGGGACATGCTTTTTTACCCTCATAATATAAAGCAATAATGCTGGTTTTTATTAGTACCAAGATCCAAGATTACTATTTGTAAGTGCTACAAATATAAGGGATTTGATAAGAAAGTAATTTCAGCTGCTATAAAATTATCCATAAGTTGCTCAGATTCTCTAAACAAGCATGTCTTCTGGCGGCAACTCAAATTGCAAAGATAACATCTTTTAAGTTATTGTAACTAAAGTAACACAGGTTGTTCACCAGGTAGAGTTAAATGAGAAGCTTCATTACAAGTCTTCTGAATGGGTATTATCAGGTGAAGTATGAGACCAATATTCCTTGACAAGCTGCCCAAAAAGTGATCCCTCTTTATTTATCAGCTTTGACGGTTCATCATATTCTATCAGTTTCCCTGTTACCAGAAGGACAACATATGGATTGTTATGCTAGAACTAGAATCATTTCCTATTAAACACAAGACTTAGTTCTTATTCTTTAATAAATCTCAGTAACTAACCATCGCTGATGCCAAGCACCATAGTGCAGTCCATCACAGTTGGTATTCTGTGAGCCACGGTAATTACTGTGCAGTCTAAAAATTCTGTTCTTATAATCCTCTGGACGATAGAATCGGTTGTATTATCAATTGATGCAGTGGCTTCATCAAGCACTAGTATCCGGCTCCTCTTCAGCAATGCACGTCCCAAACAAATTAATTGTCTCTGCCCCACGCTCCAGTTTGATCCATCATGTACAACTGCAGTTGAGTTGTTTAGAAGTGCCTACTCTAGAAACATAAAGTAACTGAATTTCAACCTCCGTGTCTTACCTAAGGAATTCAGGCCTTCCTCTTTTTCTTGAACAGCTTCTCGAAGCTGACATTTTTCAAGAACCTAAAAGTGCAGTGATGAGAAATTATTCTAGTAATCTATAGAAGGCTAGGAGCTATCAAATAGTTTAACCAGATATTAGTAAACAAAAGCATACCTCCCATATTTCATAATCATTATGCTCTGATAAGGGGTCCAGATTATATCTGATAGACCCGCTAAAAAGTGTAGGATCTTGAGGGATAATTCCTAAATGTGATCTCAAATCATGAAGCCCAATTGTGGAGATATCGAGGTCATCAATGATAATTTGACCCTCTGAAGGCTCTACCAAACGAAACAAAGCACTGATAAGGGTTGTCTTTCCACTACCAGTTCTGCCAACTATCCCAATCTTATGCCCACCTTCAAAAATGCAATCTATTCCCTTCAGAACTAGCGGAGAATCGGGTCGATATCTAACCTGTTAGATGATGACACTGGTCATATGCAGCATTTGTGAATTTATAGATTGCAAATTTACGGGACAATAATTATCCTTAATTTTCAATGTATATACCTTCAAATTGCAAATCTCCACTTTACCAACAGAAGGCCAACCATGGGTAGGACGATTATCTTCGATTATTTGTGGAGCTTCACTTGGAATATGCATGTATTGCTCCAGCCTTTCTACAGAAACCATTAAGTTTGCTAGCACACATTGGTATTGGATGGAAACAACAAGGTGTAAATTTAATGACAGGCCTAAAGACAATGCCGCTCCAATTAACCCTACCATCAAAATCAATAGTCACACAGTATTGTTAAACAAATGAATGAGCTGATATTCTACTAATAGCTGAAAATGTGGAAGAAAAGCATTCTTGGACAGCTATATCACATCTTAAAGTGGGAGACGCGGTTCTTAAATAGAAATATCCAAAGGACATATTTCTTAACTTAGCAGGTACAATTTGCATTACTGATATGTTCAAGCACTTTGAGTATATAAACGATCCTCATAAGATTAAGCTACTGGAAACATTGATGATTGAACTAACCAGAGGCAGATGCTCCAAGAGGAAGCAGAGTCATGGCAAGTGCTGACAGAGAAAGAACGACAGCACAAGGTAATTCCAAACGTTGTATTAACCACTCGTTCGCAGAAAAGTTTAGGAAGTCTGAACTTGCGTTAGCATCAATAAGGTCCAGACTCCTCGAGAAGAATCGATCTCCCTCTTGAAAAGCTCTGATTGTCATGGCTCCAGCAATAGATTCAGCAAGGTGACTGGTAACTGAAGACTTTGTTGTGCCATAGATTCTCTTCAGCTCCATTGAAGAAGCGAGGTAGTATCTCTAAAAACAAAGGAAAAAATAGGGGAACATGAAGTAGAAGTTAAGAAAGAACATAATTTCTAGCCACGCTGCTAGGTTAGTTTGGTGCAGTGATACCTGTAGGAATATGCTTAGAACAATCAGGTGTAAGATGACAAAGATAACTGGCCAGGCAAGAATAGCCAGAACCAGAAAGATAAAGTAGGCATTTAAGGTTGAGCCAACAGCAATTGAAAACCTGAAAGGCACTTCAAGATCAACAATACTCAAATCGGAAGATACCTATCACAGATAAACACAAATTGTAAGCCCTGTAAAAGTCTCTGCTTGAGCATGAAACTGACATCAAAGCAGTGGGTTTTGAAACTCTTACTCGACTGAGTATCCTCCCCATAGGGGTTGCATCATAAAAATTCATTGGTGCCTGGAAAAGAGAATTCAGAAGTGTAGAGAAAATAGATTGTGATGCTCCGCGGCCTGAAAGAACTACAGCAAAGGACCGAAGGAGCAAGAAGATTGCTACGGGACTTCCAATTACAGTAAAAACAACAACCAATTTCAGTCTGCTTACATTTGAGTTCTGAAGATTAGCAGCCAACCAAAAGTTTTGCATCAGCAGGCCTATAATCAAGATCATGTTAAATATAGCTGAAAAGGAGAAATATAGAAAGCACTTGTCATGGCTCAGATACTGTTTGTAAGTCTTGAGACCAATGTCTCCTGTTTCCTTTTCTTCTTGCTTAATCAATTGCTCTCCTGAAGGTACAGCTGACTGACCCTTAACATATATATTCTGGATTTCTTCTTTGGATGTTGTAGGTCTTCTGCTTGTAAATTGGCAACTATATATCTCAGAGCCAACATTATTATTATGTGAATTTACAAGGTTCTGGAATTCAATACTTGTAGCCAGTACATAATCATAAGTACCGGCTTCTATGACTTCTCCAGCAGCCATCAACTGTAATAAGATTTGATAGAACAGGTTATTTGGATGACTCAAATACATTGGCAAGATTAAGATAAAGTTGTTTCCAATGTGGATAATTGAAATTAATGATACATAAAGTAGGTTAATGCAAAAATTAGCTGTTACTTTTACTAGGACTTACCAAGATAGAATCAAAAGCTGGAAGGAAGTGCACTTGGTGGGTCACAAGCAAGACTGTCTTCTCCGAAAGAGCTCCCATGAGATATTCCTGGAAATCAGAGCTTCAGCTTTAAATGACAATGAAAATCCCATGCCCCTGATAAACAGATTGCAGAGAGAATGGAATTTTCACTCACATTAAAGAGGCTTGTGGCAGTGTGTGCATCTACAGCACTGAAGGGGTCATCCAGGAGATAGATATCTGCATTCTGATATAACGCACGAGCTAGTTGAACTCGCTGCTTCTGTCCTCCACTAAGATTTATACCTCTTTCTCCTATTACAGTAAGGTCTCCAAATGGAAGCGTCTCTAAATCTTCCACAAGGCAACACTTCTTGAGCACCTCTTGGTATCTAACTTCATCCATCACAGAGCCAAATAGGATATTTTCTTGTATACTTCCACTCTGTATCCATGCTGTTTGAGAAACATATGCTATCTTTCCATATGTATGAACCTGAAGGGCACAATCATATAGTAAGAACAAAAGGTTCAGATGTTTTAGTTAGCCTTTCAAGCTGTCAAACTAATCTTCAGAATAATTATGGAAGTGTATCATCCAGTTCCAGTAGTTAATCAAGAAAATTGTATACAACTAGTCCTATTATACTAAGACCAGGGAAGAAAATAAAACAATTATGCTGTCAAAAGAATTTCTTGAAGATTCCTGGAAATGCTTTCATCTTTAGATGTTGGTAAGCTCAAATTAATGGAAATGTGGAGCTCTTTTTCTAAACAGAGCACTTACAATGCCATTGATTTTTGGAACTTCCCCAAGAACAGCAGCTAAAATGGTTGATTTGCCTGAACCAACCTCTCCACAAATAGCAACCTTTTCTCCAGGTTTAACCACCAAATTTATATTCTGCAACGTTGGTTTGGAGGAAGATTCCGCATCCCAAGAAATTTCACCGGAGCTAATGAAAATGGAGTACTCAAACTCTTTCTCATATTGTTTCTGCTTTAAATCTTTGTTTTCCAACTCTGGTGCCTCGAGAAATTTAACAATTCGATCCAGGGAAACCTTTGCTTCAATGAACACTCCGACAACATCAGGAATTACCCTTATTGGCTCTTGAAGGATATTCAAACTTGCTAAAAAGGTGAAAACCTTT
>AWUE01017756.1:0-17526 GCA_001974825.2 Corchorus olitorius | reverse complement strand
TTTAATCCCAAGAAAGTAGCATGTCCAGAAAGATAATAGCTGGTACAAGAACAGGAGATGACCCAAAAAAGAACCACTTGGAACCCTCTTTGTGTCAGAATTCCGGATATCCAATTGAATTCTTCTTTCCTTAGTCCATCTATAATGTTCTTGAAATGCATCTCCCAAGCATACAGCTTCAAAACCTTCATATTTGCAAGTGCCTCTGTAATGGCCTTTAGCCTCTTATCTTGTGCCAACATGAGATTTTTCTGATATTTAAGTAGTAATTTTGCCAATGGAGAACTTGCAAGCACTGTGAATACAATGGTAATTAAGGCTGCAACAGTTGCCAGTCCAACAGTATAGTAAACAATGAACAATGCAAGACATAACTGAAGGCTTGTTGACCATATCTGATGAAACCAAGATGGAAATTCACCTATTCTATTGGCATCTACACTGACATAATTTACTATCTCGCCTGGTGAATGAGTCATTTTAGCAGCATTTGATAATCGCAGTTGCTTCTGATATATTGCTGCAAATAGCATTGACCTTACCTGAAGTCCTACCAATCTTGTATGAAACAACCATTGCCTCTCAGAAAATGATTCCAAGCATTTTGTTAAGAAAAGGCCAACAGCCAGCACATAATTCTCATGCTTAATGGCTTCTTTGCCTTCGGCAGCCTCAATAAATGCTCTGAGGAACAATGGGCCCGTGGACAACATGAGAACCTTTATCAATGCAAAGAACCCGGAAACCAGAATGGCTTTCCAGTAAGGATAGAAAATTAGTGAAAATTTCGAGGGGAGATCACTTGATCCTTTATTTTTCTCTTTGCTTAGCTGCTCGACATACTTTAAGTAGCATGTTTGTGCTCGATGTTCCTCTTGCAAAAATGGAATATCTTGATCCTCAAGAATTTTCTCCCTGCCCTGCTTCATTAATGAATTCAACCACCAAAATGTCATCTTACTGAAAAATCCAGCTCTAGCGAAGGTCGTCACATTAGGATTGAAGCTAATTCTATCTGTTGCACCCTCCTCCATGTTGTATTTTGTGCCCCAAAATATCTGCAATCATAAACAGGTATAAGAGAAAACAGAGTTCTGCTTACCTTAACCAGATTGATGGAAGCAAGATCATTGAAGTTAAACCAGCATTCATCGTCAACTACATTACATGTGTGTGAAGATGCAAAATGCAAATTTTTTACTAATAGGACATGCAGTAAGCCACTAGAGAACATGGTTTCTTAATCTTTAGTCATCCATGGGGTCATCTTAATAAAAGTATGAGGAAAGCTGGAAGATAACTACTATAAGTATATATTCCTTATGATGGTGAATTGGTGATTCATAGTGTTACGGTGATGTTGTGAACTGCCGGAATTAATGCAAATATCAATCTAAATGGCACTAGAAGACAATATCTTATAAAAGACAAGATAAGAAATGGACATAGGATAAGTACATGATCCAAGCACAAAATGCGAACTCAATATAATGACTTGAATCACTTGATCAGATATTAACCTATACTGAATACTATTGCATTCTACCTTCAAATTTAACTTAAAGCACCCTATCCTTCCATAAGAATTACAAGGCAAATATATAAGTGACAATTACAGATCTTGATCAGAAGCATCTAAACACACTGGGATTGAGAACATACAAGGCACAGAATAGTTCATAACGGAAGGAAAGTCATCTTTGAGTTTAACTTGAAGAGTAAATAAGCAACGAGAAGCAACTAAAAATGATGAAACATGATCACAGACAAACCCCAATGGTTATCTCAGTAAGTCTTGTCTCTGTCTCTGACTCTTTCTGTTGGAATGCATTTTTCTTATGACTTTGTCATGAAGAAAATGCCAATATTTATCTCATAATACATAATGATTCATTTCCAAAATCATTTTAGTTTCTTACCACAAGATGAATATGACAAAAATGAGAAACCTATTCAATAACAATGATGGAAAAGCAGAAAAATACCAAGTCTGTCTTCTGGGTATAGGACAGTCTGGCAGAGAGTGAGCTCAGTGGTCCCCACCTTCTTCAATTACAATGTAGAAAATACACATTGCCCATCCTTCATCATTTCATGCCTATCCTGATGCTTATCTCTGCCAATGCAGACTTTAGTTTTTTTTGGCCAAAAATAAATTTAATTCCAAGTTGCTACCATAATAGAAGTAGTATAAATTTTGTGCATACATAGTGACAGTGATTGATGACTCTGCTTTATGCTTATTTAAAACCACTCCTAATTTATATAATCTTATTTAAAAATGATTGGGCTGTTCTGTCTGTCAAAATAAGTTTTTAATTTCCAGTCCCCTTCATTTTCATTTTTCTCGCAATAATTGCACTCCAAGAGCAACACTAGTTCGGATTTCAAGTTGTAAAAAGAAAAAAAAATAGCACTATTAATTAATTATATCAATCAAGAGAAGAACAGAAGAAAATTGCAGCGCCTTTTTTATGTTTTGAACTTCATATCCAATACACACTGTAAATTCCGGACAAGAGAAAAAACGAGGATGAGAAATGCGAGAGTGAAGCAAGAAATGTCTGTAAATTCATGAAAGGCATACCCAGACAAGACAAAGTTACCTTTTTATCGTTCGATGCCGACTGTAACTATGTCCAAACCTGTCAAAGAGACCCCCACACCATGTCAGGGACAGCAGAAGTCAAAAACCTGGTGGCAGGCAGTTAGCAAATAGTAGAAGCTAAGAGAAGAATTATCAAAAGAATGCGACAAGACCTCCCTTTTGAGAGGTTTAGAACTTTGTTTCCTTTTCCAATTTGGGTCCCAGATCCAAGTATCCAAGTAAAGGCATTTTATTTCAAGTTCATAAGTCATTGTCTCAATGGCCGCATGTGAATAATAAGATTAAAAAACCAGACAAGATATAGATTAATGAAATTTAATGTATTATTATAATAAAAGGTTGATGTCATGCACACCTTATGAATTATCTTATATTTAAAGGAATCATAAACATGCATGTTAGGCTTAGGCCTCACTTCCCATTTGGAATAAAAAATGTAGAGCAACTAAGAAGTCAATGGCATTTTCTTCGTTTGGCTTTAAATAGTTATCAGTAAGTAAATCACTATCGCCTCCCAAAATTAATAATTTCAACTGCTATTACACAGAGCCCTAGATAGGCCAAGATTTGGTCCCTAAACTTGCTCAGACTCTAAACATAAAATAATAAGTACCGATGAATTTTTATGTAGAAGTGCCAATGGCGAAATATCTGTAATGTTATGTCAGAAAAATTGACTAGCTAAAGCAGTTCCAGGTTAAGCACTCAATTTGAAAAGCCCCACTCTTTCATGAAATGAACTTGGCACAAGCTTTTTTACACACAAATAAAGTAATAATGCTGATATTTATTAATACCAAGATTACTATTTCTAAGTGCTACAAGCCTGCAACTATAAGGGATTTGATAAGAAAGTGATTTCAGCTGCTATAAAATTATCCACAAGTTGCTAAGATTCTTAAAACAGGCATATCATCCAGCACCAACTCAAATGTAGAGATAAAATCTTAAGTAACCTGCAACTAAAGCTAAAGGTTGTCCACCATAGAATTCAATGAGCAGCTTCTTTACCAGTCTTCTGAATAGGCATCATCCTGTGAGGAACGAGACCAATATTCCTGGACAAGCTGGCCAAAAAGTGATCCCTCTTTATTCATGAGCTTTGACGGTTCATCATATTCTATCAGTTTCCCTGTTAGCAGAAGGACAAGATATGGATTGTTATGCTAGAATCATTTGCAATAAAGCACAAGACTTAGTTCTTAAACAATGACCACATCTGGTGAAAAGTATATCTCAGTAACTCACCATCGCTGATACTGAGCACCATAGTGCAGTCCATCACAGTTGGTATTCTGTGAGCCACGGTAATTACTGTACAGTCTAAAAATTCCTTTCTTATAATCCTCTGGACGATAGAATCGGTTGTACTATCGATTGATGCAGTGGCTTCATCAAGCACTAGTATCCGGCTCCTCTTCAGCAATGCACGTCCCAGACAAATTAATTGTCTCTGCCCCACGCTCCAGTTTGATCCATCATGTACAACTGCAGTTGAGTTGTTAAAAGTGCCTACTCTAGAAACATAAAGTAATTGATTTCCAACCTCCGTGTCTTACCTAAGGAATTCAGGCCTTCCTCTTTCCCTTGAACAGCTTCTCGAAGCTGACATTTTTCAAGAACCTAAAAGTGCAGTGATGAGAAATTATTCTAGTAATCAATAGAAGGCTAGAAGCTATCAAATCGTTTAACCAGATATTAGGAAACAAAAGCTTACCTCCCATATTTCATAATCATTATGCTCCGATAAGGGGTCCAGATTATATCTGATAGACCCGCTAAAAAGCGTAGGATCTTGAGGGATAATTCCTAAACGTGATCTCAAATCATGAAGTCCAATTGTTGAGATATCGAGGTCATCAATGATGATTTGACCCTCTGAAGGCTCTACCAAACGGAACAAAGCACTGATAAGGGTTGTCTTTCCACTACCAGTTCTGCCAACTATCCCAATTTTATGCCCACCATCAAAAATGCAATTTATTCCCTTAAGAACTAGCGGAGAATCGGGTCGATATCTAACCTGTTAGATGATGACACTGGTCATATGCAGCATTTGTGAATGTATAGGTTGCAAATTCAAGGGACAATAATCATCCTTAATTTTCAATGCATATACCTTCAAACTGCAAATCTCCACTTTACCAAAAGAAGGCCAACCATGGGCAGGACGATTATCTTCGATTATTTGTGGAGCTTCACTTGGAATATGCATGTATTGCTCCAGCCTTTCTACAGAAACCATTAAGTTCGCTAGCACGCATTGGTATTGGATGGAAACAACAAGGTGTAAATTTAATGACAGGCCTAAAGACAATGCCGCTCCAATTAATCCTACCATCAAAATCAATAGTCACACAGAATCGTAAAACAAATGAATGAGCTGACATTCTACTAATAGCTGAAAATGTGGAATAAAAGCATTCTTGGACAGCTATATCACATCTTAAAGTGGCAGACGCTGTTCTTAAATAGAAATATCCAAAGGATATATTTCTTAACTTAGCAGGTACAATTTCAGTCTGAGGCTTAGCTGAAACTTGCATTACTAATATGTTCAAGTACTTTGAGTATATAAAGGATCCTTAAGCTACTGGAAACATTGATGATTGAACTAACCAGAGGCAGATGCTCCAAGAGGAAGCAGAGTCATGGCAAGTGCAGACAGAGAAAGAACAATAGCGCAAGGTATTTCCAAACGTTGGATTAACCACTCGTTCGCAGAAAAGTTATGGAAGTCTGAACTTGCGTTAGCATCAATAAGGTCCAGACTCCTCGAGAAGAATCGATCTCCCTCCTGAAAAGCTCTTATTGTCATGGCTCCAGCAATAGATTCAGCAAGGTGACTGGTAACTGAAGACTTTGTTGTGCCATAGATTCTCTTCAGCTCCATTGAAGAAGCGAGGTAGTATCTCTAAAAAAAATAAGGAAAAATAAGGGAACATAAAGTATAAGTTAAGAACAAACATAATTTCTAGCCACGCTGCTAGGTTAGTTTGGTGTGGAGATACCTGTAGGAATATACTCAGAAAAATCAGGTGTAAGATGACAAAGACAACTGGCCAGGCAAGAATAGCCAGAATCAGAAAAATAAAGTAGGCATTTAAGGTTGAGCCAACAGCAATTGAAAACCTGAAAGGCACTTCAAGATCAACAATACTCAAATCGGAAGATACCTATCACAGACAAACACAAATTGTCAGCCCTATAAAAGTCTCTGCTTGAGCATCAAACTGATATCAAAGCAGTGGGTTTTGAAACTCTTACTCGACTGAGTATCCTCCCCATAGGGGTTGCATCATAAAAATTCATTGGTGCCAGGAAGAGAGAATTCAGAAGTGTAGAGAAGATAGATTGTGATGCTCCGCGACCTGAAAGAACTACAGCAAAGGACCGAAGGAGCAAGAAGATTGCTACAGGACTTCCAATTACAGTAAAAACCACAACCAATTTTAGTCTGCTTACATTTGAGTTCTGAACATTAGCAGCCACCCAAAAGTTTTGCATCAGTAGGCCAATAATCAAGAACATGTTAAATATAGCTGAAAAGGAGAAATACAGAAAGCACTTGTCATGGCTTAGATACTGTTTATAAGTCTTCAGACCAATGTCTCCTGTTTCCTTTTCTTCTTGCTTAATCAATTGCTCTCCTGAAGGTACAGCTGACTGACCCTTAACATATATATGCTGGATTTCTTCTTTGGATGTTGTAGGTCTTCTGCTTGTAAATTGGCAACTATGTATCTCAGAGCCAACATTATTATTATGTGAATTTACAAGGTTCTGGAATTCAATACTTGTAGCCAGTAGATAATCATAAGTACCAGCTTCTATGATTTCTCCAGCAGCCATCAACTGTAATAAGATTTGATAGAAAAGGTTATTTGGATGACTCAAATACGTTGGCAAGATTAAGATAAAGTTGTTTCCAATGTGGATAATTGAAATTAATGATACATAAAGTAGGTTAAAGCAAAAATTAGCAGTTACTTTTACTAGGACTTACCAAGACAGAATCAAAAGCCGGAAGGAAGTGCACTTGGTGGGTCACAAGCAAGACTGTCTTCTCCGAAAGAGCTCCCATGAGATATTCCTGGAAATCAGAGCTTCAGCTTTAAATGAAAATGAAAATTCCAGGCCCCTGATAAACAGATTGCAGAGAATGGAATTTTCACTCACATTTAAGAGGCATGTGGCGGTGTGTGCATCTACAGCACTGAAGGGGTCATCCAGGAGATAGATATCTGCATTCTGATATAATGCACGAGCTAGTTGAACTCGCTGCTTCTGTCCTCCACTAAGGTTTATACCTCTTTCTCCTATTACAGTAAGGTCTCCAAATGGAAGCGTCTCTAAATCTTCCATGAGGCAACACTTCTTGAGCACCTCTTGGTATCTAACTTCATCCATCACAGAGCCAAATAGGATATTTTCTTGTATGCTTCCACTCTGAATCCATGCTGTTTGAGAAACATATCCTATCTTTCCATCTGTATGAACCTGAAAGGCACAAGCATATAGCAAGAACAAAAGGTTCAGATGTATTAGTTAGCCTTTCAAGCTGTCAAACTAATCTTCAAAATAAGTATAGATTCACCAAATGATTGAAGTGTATCATCCAGTTTCAGTAAATCAAGAAAATTGTACACAATTTGTCCTATTATACTAAGATCAAAGAAGAAAATAAAACTATTATGCTGTCAAAAGAATTTCTTAAAGATTCCTGGAAATGCTTTCATCTTTACATGTTGGTGAGCTCTAATTTAATGGAAATTTGGAGCTCTTTTTCTAAACAGAGCACTTACAATGCCATTGTTTTTTGGAACTTCCCCAAGAACAGCGGCTAAAATGGTTGATTTGCCTGAACCAACCTCTCCACAAATAGCAACCTTTTCTCCAGGTTTAACCACCAAATTTATATTCTTCAACGTTGGTATGGAGGAAGATTCCGCATCCCAAGAAATTTCACTGGAGCTAATGAAAATGGAGTACTCAAACTCCTTGTCATATTGTTTCTGCTTTAAATCTTTGTTTTCCAACTCTGGTGCCTCGAGAAATTTAACAATTCGATCCAGGGAAACCTTTGCTTCAATGAACACTTCGACAACATCAGGAATTACACTTATTGGCTCTTGAAGAATATTCAAGCTTGCTAAAAAGGTGAAAACCTTTACAGCATTGAGTTTAATCCCAAGAAAGTAGCATGTCCAGAAAGTAACAGCTGGTACAAGAACAGGAGATGACCAAAAAAGAACCACTTGGAACCCTCTTTGTGTCAGAATTCCGGATATCCAATTGATTTCTTCTTTCCTTAGTCCATCTATAATGTTCTTGAAATGCATCTCCCAAGCATACAGCTTCAAAACCTTCATATTTGCAAGTGACTCTGTAATGGCCTTTAGCCTCTTATCTTGTGCCAACATGAGGTTTTTCTGATATTTAAGTAGTAATTTGGCCAATGGAGAACTTGCAAGCACTGTTAATACAATGGCAATTAAGGCTGCAACAGTTGCCAGTCCAACAGTATAGTAAACAATAACCAATGCAAGACATAACTGAAGGCTTGTTGACCATATCTGATGAAACCAAGATGGAAACTCACCTATTCTATTGGCATCTACACTGACATAATTTACTATCTCACCTGGAGAATGAGTCATTTTAGCAGCATTTGATAATCGCAGTTGCTTCTGATATATTGCTGCAAATAGCATTGACCTTACCTGAAGTCCTACCAGTCCTGTATGAAACAACCATTGCCTCTCAGAAAGTGATTCCAAGCATTTTGTTAACAGAAGGCCAACAGCCAGCACATAACCCTCATGCCTAATGGCTTCTTTGCCTTCGGCAGCCTCAATAAATGCTCTGAGGAACAATGGGCCCGTGGACAACATGAGAACCTTTATCAATGCAAAGAACCCCGAAACCAGAATGGCTTTCCAGTAAGGATAGAAAATTAGTGAAAATTTCGAGGGAAGATCACTTGATCCTTTCTTTTTCTCTTTGCTTAGCTGCTCGACATACTTTGAGTAGCATGTTTGTGCTCGATGTTCCTCTTGCAACAATGGAATATCTCGGTCCTCAAGAATTTTCTCCTTACCCTGCTTCATTAATGAATTCAACCACCAAAATGTCATCTTACTGAAAAATCCAGCTCTAGCAAAGGTCGTGACATTAGGATTGAAGCTAATTCTATCAGTTGCACCCTCCTCCATGTTGTATTTTGTGCCCCCAAAAGATCTGCAATCATAAACAGGTATAAGAGAAAACAGAGTTCTTTTTATCTTAACCAGATTGATGGAAGCGAGATCATTGAAGTTAAACCAGCATTCATCGTCAACTACATTACATGTGTACGAAGATGCAAAATGCAAAATTTGTTACTAATAGGACGTGCAGTAAGCCACTAGAGAACATTGTTTCTTAATCTTTAGTCATCCATGGGGTCATCTTAATAAAAGTATGCGTAAAGTTGGAAGATAACTACTATAAATATATATTCCTTATGATGGTGAATTGGTGATTCACAGTGTTACGGTGATGTTGTGAACTGCCGGAATTAATGCAAATATCAACCTAAATGGCACTAGAAGACAATATCTTATGAAAGACAAGATAAGAAATGGACATAGGATAGTACACAATCCAAGCACAAAAAGGGAACTCAATATAATGACTTGAAGCACTTGATCAGATATTAACCTAAACTGAATACTAATGCACTCAGGTAGCCTTCAAATTTAACATAAAGCACCCTATCCTTCCATAAGAATTACAAGGCAAATATATAAGTGACAATTACAGATCTTGATCAGAAGCATCTAAACACACTGGGATTGAGAACATACAAGGCACAGAATAGTTCATAACGGAAGGAAAGTCATCTTTGAGTTTAACTTGAAGAGTAAATAAGCAACGAGAAGCAACTAGAGTTGATGAAACATGATCACAGACAGACCCCAATGGTTATCTCAGTAAGTCTTGTCTCTGTCTCTGATTCTCTTGGAATGCATTTTTCTTATGACTTTGTCATGAAGAAGATGCCAATATTTATCTCATAATACATAATGATTCATTTCCAAAATCATTTTAGTTTCTTACCACAAGATGAATATGACTAAAATGAGAAACCTATTCAATAACAATGATGGAAAAGCAGAAACAAGTCTGTCTTCTAGGTATGGGGCAGAGAGTAAGTTCAGTGGTTCCCACCTTCTTCAATCACAGTGTAGAAAATTCACCCTGCCCATCCTTCATCATTTCATGCCTATGTTAATCCTGATGTTTATCTCTGCCAATGCACAGACTTTAGTTTTTTTTTTTTTCGGCCAAAAATTAATCTAATTCTAAGTTGCTACCATAATAAAAGTAGTATAAATTTTGTACATACATAGTGACAGTGATTAATGACTCTGGTTTATGCCTATTTAAAACCACTCCTAATATATATAATCTTATTTGAAAATGATTGGGCTGTTCTGTCTGTCAAAAGAAGTTTTTAATTTCCAGTCCACATCATTTTCATTTTTCTAGCAATAATTGCACAACACGAGCAACACAAGTTCAGATTTCAAGTTGTTAAAAGAAAAACAAAATAGCCCTATTAATTAATTAATTAATTATATCAAACAAGATAAGAACAGAAGAAAATTGCACTGCCTTTTTTCTTTTTTGAACTTCATAGCCAAAATACTGTAAATTCCGGAGAAGTGAAATAAAGAGGGTGATAAATGCAAGAGTGAAACAAAAAATGTCTTTAAATTCATGAAAGGTATACCCAGACAAGACAAGGTTACCTTTTTATAGTTCTATGCTGACTGTAACTGTGCCCAAACCTGTCAAAGAGACTTGAGACCCCCACGCCATGACAGGGACTGCAAAAGTCAAAAACCTGGTGGCAGGCAGATAGCAATAGTAGAAGCAAAAAGAAGAATTATCAAAAGGAAGCAAAAAGACCTCCCTTTTGAGAGTTTTAGAACTTTGTTTTCTTTTCCAATTTGGGTCACAGATCCAAGTATCCAACTAAAGTCTAAAGTAAAGGCATTTTCTTTCGAGATCACAAGCCATTGTCTCAATGGCCGCATGTGACAATAAGATTAAAAAACCAGACAAGACATCGATTAATGAAATTAAATGTATTATTATAATAAAAGGTTGATGTCATGCCCACCTGATGGATTATCTTATATATATTTAAAGGAATCATAAACATGCATGTTAGGCTTAGGAGTTAGGCCTCAATTCCCATTTGCAATAAAAAATGTAGAGCAACTAAGAAGTCAATGGCATATTCTTCTTTTGGCTTAATAGTTATCAGTAAGTTTATCACTTATACAAAAGTTAGATAGTAAATAAATCACTATCGCCTCCCAAAATTGAGAAGTTCAACTGCTATTATGCAGAGCCCTAAATAGGCCAAGATTTGGTCCTTAAATTTGCTCAGACTCTACACATACAAGTATAGGTATCTATAAATTTTAATGTAGAATTGCCAATGCCGAAGTATCTGTAATCTAATGTCAGAGAAAAATTTGACAACCCCACTCTTTGATGAAATGAACTTGGCACAAGCTCTTTTGCCCACAAATAAAGTAATAATGCTGATTTTTATTTTAAAAACGGAATATCTTGATCCTCAAGAATTTTCTCCTTACCCTGCTTCATTATTGAATTCAACCACCAAAATGTCATCTTACTGAATAATCCAGCTCTAGCAAAGGTCATTACATTAGGATTGAAGCTAGTTCTATCAGTGGCACCCTCCTCCATGTTGTATAGTGTGCCCCAAAGATCTGCAATCATAAACAAATATAAGAGAAAACAGAGTTCTGTTTACCTTAACCAGATTGATGGAAGCAAGATCATTGAAGTTAAACCAGCATGCATCATCGACTACATTACATGTGTATAAAGATGCAAAATGCAAAATCTGTCACTAATAGGACATGCAGTAAGCCACTATAGAAACATGGGTTCTTAATCTTTAGTCGTCCAAGGGGGACTTTCATCTTAATAATAGTATGAGGAAAGCTGGAAGATTACTACTATAAATATATACTCCTTATGATGGTGAATTGGTGATTCACAGGGTTATGATGATGTTGTGAGCAGAAATTAATGCAAATGTCAACCTCAATGGAACTAGAAGACAATATCTTATGAAAGGCAAGATAAGATATTGACATGGGATAAGTAGACGATCCAAGCACAAAAAGTGAACTAAATATAATGACTTAAAGCACTTGATCATCTGAATTACAAGGCAAATATATAAGTGACAATTACAGAACTTGATCAGAAGCATCTAAACTCGCTGGGATTGAGAAAATACAAGGCACACAATTGTTCATAAGGGAAGTCATCTTTTTGTGTTTAACTCGAAGACTAAATAAGCAACGAGAAGCAACCATAGTTCATGAACTATGATCACAGACAGACCCCAATGGTTATCTCAGTAAGTCTTGTCTCTGTCTCTGACTCTTTCTCTTAAAATTCGTTTTTCTTATGACTTTGTCATGAAGAAGATGCCAATATTTATCTCATAAAACAAATAATGATTCATTTCCAAAATCATTTTAGTTTATTACCGCAAGATGAATGTGACTAAAAGGAGTAACTCATTCTATAACAAGGATGGAAAAGCAGAAAACCTACCAAGTCTATCTTCTGGTCAATGCGGCAGAGAGTAAGCTCAGTGGTTCCAACCTTATGAAGAAAATCCACCTCGCTCATCCTTCATCATTCCGTGCTATACGCTAATAAATGCCCCATAAAATAGACAACCTGAATCTCCGGCATAAACCCAGATTGCAAATTTTTTCCTTGCACTGTTTATGACTATGAACACACACACAATTAAAATATCTAAAAAAAAAGTAGACCAACCAAAACCTCCAGATTAAAAAATACAATCCTGATATGTAGTAGGTTACAGTTAGACTGTCAGTATAGAAGCAATGCACAGACTTCAGTTTTTTTTTTTTTTTTGCCGGAAACTAAACATTTGTAAGTTGCTACTACCATAACAAAAGTAGTATGAATATTGTACATAGATAGTAGCAGCTTGATGACCCTGCTTTATTTAAAACCAATCCTAATTTATATAATCTTCTTTGAAAATGATTGGGGTGCTTTGTCAAAAGAAGTTGTTTTAAGATGCATTTATTCCAGGGGCATCACTTTCAGTTTTCTAGCAATAATTGCACTCCCACAAAAACATTTGTTCAGATTTCAGAAGCAAATGTGGTTGAAAGAAAAACAAAATACCACTATTAATTGTATAAAACAAGAAAGAAAAGAAGAAAATTGCATGGAGATGGATACTTCACCAGTTCACCGCCTTTTTCTTTTTTGAACTTCATATATATCCATAACACACTGTAAATTCCAGACAAGTGAAAATAAGAGGGTGAGAAATGCAAAAGAGAAACAGGAAAAGCCTGTAAATTTCCTATGAACTACCCAAAATTGAAGGTATATATACTTTTCAGTTTTCACATATTAGCCTCAAATCCCAGACAGAGTTACCCTTTTATTGTTCTTCGCCCACTGTAACTGTGTCCAAAGAGTCGAGACCCCCACGCCCCGACAGGGACAACAAAAGTAAAACCTGGTGTGGCGCTTCTTCCCCATGACAGATAATTTTTGAGAGCTTTAGAACTTTGTTTACCTTTTGAGGGTTTTTACTAATTTTTTCTTTAATTTTCCTATTTGGGTCCCAAATCCAAGTAAAGTCTAAACTGAAAGGCATTTTCTTTGGAGTTCACAAGTCATTGGCTCATTGCCACAATGGCGGCATGTGACCATTGATTAACGAAATTAGTAATTTAATTTGAAGGTCAACGATTTAAAAATTTTTTTTTTTGGTACAGGATTTGAATTGTATATAAAAGAAAAAGGTTAATATCATGCCTTCGTGTATGTGATGGATATCTGAATCAATCATACGTAATATAACCAAGTTAGTGCTAGGCCTCGATTCCCATTTTTTGCAACTAAAAAGTCAATGGCATTTGCCATAAATTATATAGTTTATCACGTAACAGAATAGGTACATAATACATAGATTATGTATCATAATTGTAATACGAGGTTATTGTCATGCCCATTGCCCACCCACCTGATGAATTATTATCTGAATTATCATCTTATTTAAAGGAATCATACATAATAATACTACATGCATGTTAGGCTTAGGCCTCAATTCCCATTTGCAATAAAAATGTAGAGCAACTAAGAAATCAAGGGCATTTTCTTCTTTTGCCTTGAATAGTTATCAGTAAGTTTATCAAGTATACAAAATTTTGATGGTAAATAATCACTATCGCCTCCCAAAATTGAGATTTTCAACTGCTATTACACAGAGCCCTGGATATGCCAAGATTTGGTCCCTAAGTTTGTTCAGATTCTAAACATAAAAGAATAGGTACCTATGAATTTTTATGTAGACTTGCCACTGGCGAAGTGTCTGTAATCTTATGTCGGAGAAAATTTGAGTAGCTAAAGCAGTTTCAGGTTCAACACTCAATTCGAACAGCCCCACTCTCAGATGAAATGAACTTGGGTTTCCTAATCACTTGCTCCAAGCATTGGATGACGTCTCCAACCTGGAAATTATTGCAATTACAGAGCACAAGTCCACACTCATTCCCTTTCCCCACTTTCTCTACGTCCTGCGTCTCCTGCTTCAATGACGCGCAAGGCCCTTCGAACACAACTTCCCCACTTCTCAACAGCCTCATGGTCGCTGATTTGGTGACACAACCATCAGTCACCCGGCAACCTGCAATCCTTACTTCCCCACCTTTTGCCTTGCTCCTTCCTTTAATCTCAAAGATACCCAGAATCTCAGCCTCCCCAGCTACTTGAGTTTCAGAGGTGCCAGGGGCCTTCTCCACTATCATTTTGCCGATATCCTCCAAAAGGTGATATATCACACGGTGCATCAGTATCTACAACCAATAAAAAATAATCAGGTTCAACAAAGTTCCTATTCTGATGCTTGTCAAGTACAGTGACATCAATTCTTTGTACACAAAGAAAATAAATGTTTCCCATATCATCCCACAAGGTAATACTTACAAGAGAATGGAGCTCAATATTGAAATTGGATGAATGGGAGGTTAGTACCTTTATGTTGGCTTGAGTGGCCGCCATACTAATGGAACTAGGTGGACTTTTAACATTGAATCCAACGATGCATGCCTTACATGCCTGTGCTAGGTCCAAATCAGATTGAGAAACAGGCCCCACCCCAACATGGACAACATTCACGAAAACCTGGACGAATTGGAGATCGTATCAATAACAGATCACAACAATGCCCGAGAGAAACTATGGGTTAGTTTCAATAACCAATAAAATTATATAGATAAATAAATGACCAGCACCCTTCTTTTTCATTTGAAAACCAGAAATATTTTCCAGCGTATTGGGGCCAGAATGCTGAAGCTTAAAACAAAATTAATGCTTCTGCATATATGACTACATGTACCAAGTGTAAGGGATACCCAACAGATATCAACAACCAAGGCCGTGGGGTTTAAACTCCAAAAATAAAAGACCAAAAACAGTCAGATACTGTAGCTGATTTTCATACATACCTGGGGACTATTTAAAGTTCTCAATGCATCTGTGACAGCCTGCACAGTGCCCTGTACATCAGCTTTCACAATTATTGGCATTTCAGCCCTCTCAGGCACCTCTTCTAATTCCTTCAAAGCTTCAGCTCTTCCATCACTGATCTTCAACAGCCTGTCCTTCTCAAATTTCTTTTTCCTCCCTGCACTAAGCATTCTAGCTCGTTCCTCAGATTGCACGACAATAATGTCATCACCAGCCATTGGAAGCCCCTTCAAACCCTCAATCTCAACTGGCATTGCAGGGGTTGCCCGCTCTGTCAATGTCCCCATCATATCTCTAATAGCCCTTATTCTGCCCCACTCTGAGCCCACAACCACATGCTGCCCACAAACCAATGTCCCTGCTTTTACTATTGCAGTGGCTAATGGACCCCGCCCTTTGTCAAGTCTGGCCTCCACAACATAAGCCTTAGCAGGTCCATCCACACGTGATTTTAGGTTCATCAACTCAGCCTGCAGAAGCAATGCCTCCTCCAAGTTATCCAATCCAGTTTTCTTTATTGCTGAAACTTCAACCACCTGAATATCTCCACCCATCTCCTCCAGCAGCAAACCCTCTGAAGCAAGCTGTATTTTTACTCTCTCTGCGTTAGCAGCTGGTTTATCACACTTATTAACTGCAACCACAATTGGTACATTAGCTGCCTTTGCATGGGCCACGGCTTCAAGAGTCTGGGGCATCACCCCATCATCAGCAGCTACAACTAACACGACTATATCTGTGACTGCTGCACCTCTTGCTCGCATTGCACTAAATGCGGCATGGCCAGGGGTGTCAAGAAATGTAATTGATGCCCCTGATGGCATGCTAACAACAAAAGCACCAAGATGTTGAGTTATGCCTCCAGCTTCTTTGGCTGCCACTGATGTTTGACGTAAAGCATCTAAGAGGGAAGTTTTACCATGGTCAACATGGCCCATAACTGTCACAACAGGTGGTCGTGGGAGAATTTGTGCACCCTCACTAGTATGTATCCTCTTGACACTGGCTCCAACTTCCTGCAGAATAACTAAGAAGTCCATAAGATGTCCCAAAGCAGCCTTTAACATGAAAAGTATAATGTGCCCATGGCCAGAGGAAACAATTGAAGACGAAGACTTGATAACTAAAGTGAATACCAACGCGATGTTACATCATATGTTATATTGTTATTAAACACACATCTCTAATTACCAGAAATGCCGTGGCAATAACCATAATAAAAGTAGAGCATGTACCAAGTGCAGAAGAGAAAAACATCAAAATATATCATCAGATGATTGTTTGAACAGTTTCTATCTAACCTATCCATTCCCATAGTAAGAACTCTCCCTTGATAAAAGATAATACTACAATGATGGCTTAAAACTGATAACTCCAGTCAACAGTCTACATGGGCATGCACAGAAGTTCTCTATTTTGATTTGCTGAAAGATATTCTCCGATATGTAAGCAGTTATGAAGGAAAAATACCATTGCAATGAGCTCCACAATATCAATACTTAGAGGGTCAAATTCTGAACCAACACTTTCTCCAACATTTATGAGAATATCTTGAAGAGCAGCTACGTGCTCACCAGTCCTCTTTGCAAGCTCAACAATGGTCATACCGTCAAATATCTCAACAGTTTTTTCTTGCAATGATTTGCTGGTTTTTTTCAGTTTACGAACATATTGAGCTTCAACAGGCGGTTGGCTCTTCTTTGCCCTCTTGGAAAACTTCCCTTTGGGCTTTTCTTTGTCACGAAGCTTTAAGCCCGATTGCTCCTCATTTTTCCTTCTAGCCAGCAATCCGGAACTTGCATGAAAATACCTAAGAATGAGCAGAGAGCCAAATTCAATCCAAAACTCTAGTAGTGAAATCATACTTTAATCAGGTATTTTGAGATTTGAATTAACAAAACCAGGTGAATACCATTTTTCAAATTCAAAGTTCTTTTTTTGGTTCCACTAATAGTGGTTTTAAATGTCTAAGAAGAATATGAAACATATGTGTTATGCATTAGATGCACAACCACTTGGTGGATATATTCACCTCAGCTTAAGCTAATCAATAACATTATTCCGCAAACAAGTAAAAGTAAAAGAATACAATAGAACAATCCAAGAGTAAATTCCATTAATGAAAGGCAGCAGTCCCTTACTATCTCAAAGGTTCACAAAGTTAAATATTTATGGGGGAGATGGTTGCTTTCCTGGCCGAATATAAAGTTAAAATAAATAAAAATAATAAGAATGAGAGAGAGAGAGAGAGAGAGAGAGAGAGAGAGAGAGAGAGAGAGAGAGAGAGAGACGTA
>AWUE01017755.1:0-123730 GCA_001974825.2 Corchorus olitorius | reverse complement strand
AGAGAGAGAGAGAAAGCCAGCTTACCTTATTAAAGGTTCATTCTTCAAAACGTTGCAATACCTAGATCCCCATAGAAACGAACTTATAGAGAACTCTGCAGATTTTTTTTTTCAGGTGGATATGATATCAAAAATCACATTACATGGCAACTTTGACAAGGTTCTGTTATACCCAACTAACGACCATGCAAACCGTTATCCATCTATGAATACGTGAATGAGATCAAAGTTTGTTGAGTGGTGATTCATTGCTAAAACCCATAATTAGGTGCAGCCATGCAGGTAACAGAAGCTGCTTATCAACTCAAATAAAGGCATGTAACAGAAGTTTACTAATCCACCATAGAAACATACTATTACATTCATAGATTTAAAATAAAACTTATGCATGAGATACATATACATATGTTTTTTACACACACATTATACAAGCTAGAGCATGCATAAATATGGCTTTTCAGCTTACCAGGTATGCATTTAAAAGAAGCAGAAATTGGTTTTACTGCAAGATCAACAGTAGATGCAGATTTTAGCCCAGATGCATGTCCCCAAGGCGCTGAAGCCAGAGATCTAACAAAACTGGCATTGATTCCCTGTAAACAATGTTCAGAAAAACGTTAAGGATGATAGCAGCAACTAAGGCTCTTGCAAAACAAGTACCAGGCTTTCTCTCTTTCGAGGGCAGTATAGGCTACAGATAATACATGTGTCAAGAGAAGTCTATAAACTACATATATGGTCAATTTAGGCACTTTGTAACAAGAGGTTAGAAAATTATTATAGATTGAAAAAATATAGGCAGAAGGAAACGGATATGAGATATTAATGAATCATTAGGAACAAGCAATTCAACCGAGACCAGTCCCAAATACCATTATAGGAACCATAAGTAAACTAATCATTTCATACCGATTCCCACCCCAATACAATTATTCAAGTGGAAACTTAAAGCAGCTAAACGGTTAATAGCCAACAAATTAAAAAGGCAGTATAGTCTTTCCTGGTGAACAGCCAAGAATTATAGTCAGGGAATCCTCAATTCAACCAAGTTTCCACATTCCTTTTCTTATATGCTACAAATATATATCCAGATTCTGAATTTGGAATTTCCATATGTTTTAGGTCTCAAATTTCAACCCAAAGGGGAAAGAAAACTTACTTTCTTACCAACCCCTCGCCAAGCCATTCATACAGATGTTAGGCTCTGCAATTTAAGAAAAAGAAAACTGATATGAGCATTACAGATAATAACAATGACAAATTCAAACCCAAACCCAAATCCAAATCCAAAGCCGCATTTCATCTTCAATTCCCAATGTTTTTCACGAATAAAAAAGAATATACATGGTAAAATAGACTAAATTCACGAATAAAACAAATCCAAATGCACCAACAAACCCAATACTCTAGAATCTTATAAGTTCAATAAAAGAAAGAAGAAAATAAAAAGAAAACGGGAAGAAAGACTCACAAGTAATCGAAAAGATTCATAGACGAAAAGCTGAGACAAAGCCTTTGTGCTTCCAAAACAAAAAATTATCAAAGAGGGTATGAAATTAGAAACAGAAGTAAAAAGTTGGATGTCTTGTCGTCGGGGGGTCTAACTCTAATAAGAAAAACACTTGGTTCCAGGTTTAACTCTTCTCCCAACGGACCGGAGCTTTGCTCGATTAACTTAACATTTGCCTTTGCCCCCCTTCGAACAAAAACGACATCATCGATTTCATAGAGAATAAGACCAGAGATTTAGTGAGGGCTTTACTTTAGTCTTTTACCATGTTTTCTTATAATTACTTTTGTGCCCCTCCCTATAGTCCTATTGCAAGTTGCAACTTTTTTTCTTTTTCCCATTTTGAAGAAATTTTTGTAATAAAATGCTGACGCAGTTGGATTGGATTGGACCTTCAAGTTTCTTTGGCGGCGGGCTTCATCATTTTATTTCAGGTTATACACAATCAAATGGGCCAGATGGAATGGGGAAGGACTAAGGAGTGAATCAAAGGCCTCTTTTTATATTGGGCTAAAATTTGGGGTCATTTGTGATAAGGAGGTTTGCTTGAAGCTGGATTTGGATTACATAAAATCATTGGACAAAACTTGTGAAGGTTAAACTTGAAACTAAAAATGTTTTTTTTTTAATTTACTTTGGATCAAGTGGTAAACGGCTTGTTCAGATCTTGCATACGCAATCATCCCATTGGTAGACTCGTCCACCAAACACAGGTGCACGACTGAGTCGAATCCGGATTAGTCAACTGGGTTGGGAAACAAAAAAAAAATGGGAAAGGAAAATAGGCGTTGGATAGGTCTCCGATCTTCCTGTTTGGGAGTTCATGCGGCTTGACTACAGATTAGTCGAATTCTAATACGATTATATAATAAAACATTAAGAAATGGGTTTGTGTTGTTACAATTGAAACATTTTTTCTAAATTTAATACAAACTCAGTTTGATTCTTGCTGCTTTTGCTATGTACAAAAAATGAAGGATGGTGGCATGGTGCCTTGCTAAAAATTATGGACACTTTGTAGATTCATCTCATTTGGACTTCATATGTACATTGCATTCGGTGAGCTGCCAGTGATAAAACTTCTTGCTTTTTGAATTTTCCTCTGATGTTATTTTTGATAGGAAGTGTAATGGGCAGAGTTGGGACCAAATTCTTTAGTCAAAAGTTCACCCTTTAAGCAAAAGTCTAGGAAGTTTACAATTTGTACTAGGAACCAACCTAAAACAAGCCATATACTTGCACAAGTTTAATACTAAGACATACCAAATTAGTAAATTACCAATGCCAAGAGTTTTTGACTGGCATAAATTTCGTGTTCCAACACCAAATTTTCCAACTCAAACATGTATCATATGGAAGCAGCTTCAAATATCTAATACCCATAAATGCAATGTCTTTATCAATGGAAAAAGGAAAAACAAAAATTGGGTTAGGAAAAAGAACGAAAAAAGTGACAGAATAGATGTAATAGGCTTAACAACATTCTTAGAATTAAATTTACATAGTCATAATTCATGCCAAACAAGGTTTTTGGCAGTTTCCATTGGATGACAAGTTTTTCTTTTTTCATCTTTTATTAAAGAGGATAAGTCAAAAAGATGCGCAGCTCTGGTTAGACTGTGTCCAAAATTTCGGAACTGTTTTGATGATTTCATTGGCTAGCTATTTATGGGTTTTTTTTTTTTCTCCTTTTCGTGGGGTCTTTGGTTGAGTGTCTTCGTTGAATTTCCCCCATGCGTTTGTGCTTTAATGGGGCACATGATTTCCCATTTTGAATGGAGAGAATACAATTCTTACTCGGTTGCTTTTGTTCTTTTTTCTTTTTTTTTCCTCTTATATTCTTAAAATCTTGCTCTTAAATTCATTTTTTAAAATTAAAATGGTGAATGTCAAGCAGAATCTATACAAAAAAGTTGAAAATCATATACTATCAGATATTATGTAGAGAGAAAATAAAAATAGAACCCTTTCCCTGGTTGATCTTTCTTGACCTTGGAATCATGAGTTTTCTGGAAGAAAGATGGAATTTTAGCCAATAAAGTGAGCTTGACAGGCAGAAAAATGGGACCAAAATACTTAAATTCAATCTAAGAAGTAAGAACATCAATTAAAGTATTGGTCTTAGACTCTTAGTGGGTTAGTTACTCTTAACAACCATAGAATTATTAGAATTAGATCACCCTAGTAAAGTCTAGAGAATCTGTAGCAGAGCAGATAAAAGGAGAAATGAATTACAGTAAATTGACTATTTGACAGTTGAAGATTCGACTGAATAAATAATCATGAACTAATATAGCCCATCCATTTTAAGATTAGGTTAGGTTTAATTATCTTTGATTAAACTTTGAAACGTTTTCTTGTAGCAGTAATAATAACTTTCGTTGAAAACAAGTGGAAATGAAAGAAATTTAAAAAAAAAGAAGAAAAAACCCAATGTCTGTTTAATCGAGTGGAAGGAGTTTAATGTCCAATAAGTGAGATTTCGGGTTATAAACATCCGAGAAATTTCTCTAAACTCGACCTTGGATTAATTGGAGTTCAATGTGACTAGTGAGTACTGAGTAGTAAAGGTGTTTATGGGTCGGGCCGGGTTTTTATGGCTAAGACCAAATCCGATCCATTTTGTAAACGGCCCATAAAATTTTTGTCTAAGCCCATCCAACGGACTTCAAATTTTTGTCCAAACCCTGCCAAATATCGGGCGGACTTACGGACTTGGACAGGTAGCCCGGCCCTTGAATAGGTCTACTGAGTAGTGAGGATAATTATAGAAAAAATTGAAAGAAAAAAAGTTTGCTAATTTCCTTTATTTGGTTATATTTTAATTATTAAGTATATATCAATGGGTCGTTAATTCAGTTAAAATCAGGGTCGCATGTTCAAACATTATAGTCTTACATCATGTGCGGCACTGGCAGCCATTAGTTAGCACCGCTCCAAGCCAAAAGGTGTTCCGGATTGGTTTGCTTTGCTTGGTCTAATGAACAAAATTTTGACTTTAAAAATACTCCGTCTAATAAGACGAAGACTCATTAATTAAATGAGGAGTCAGTCGCCTTCCCACAGCATGATCCATTTGCAGAATTCTAAGTGATATCTGATCTCTTCAACATATTAATCTGACCTTTCAATTTTTTTCTTTACTAAAACGAAAAGGTCAGACTCCAATTTTCAGACAAAACCATCTTTCTTTCCTACAAAACCGAGTTGTTCTTGTTCTTGACTTGACCCTTCCTCTCTGTTTTTTGCTTGTCAACATTTTTCTAATTAACCTCTTAAATATAAATCCTGTTTCTGTCATAAAACGTTGTTTATGTTTGAAAAAGAACAGGAACTTCAACTTCTGTTTTTTTTTTTTTTTCTGATTGGTTCTTTGTTTTTGAAATTTCTTTAGCTGAAATTGATGAAAGCGAAATTTGGAGGGATTTCAAATCTTATCTGTCAAGTTCTGAGTTTCTCTTGTTGGAAGTTTTAGTGGTGAAGAAAAGATTAAGGTAGTTACACTGGTAGTTGGGATTTCAGGTTCGCTTCACGTGAAAATTTTTGGTTTTGGTTCACAAGAATTGTCAAGCCCAAGTTCTGATTTCTCAACTGTTTTCGGGGATTCGGGATAAAATCCAGCCACTCTCAGCGTTTCTTTTTTTTTTCCTGAGAAAATAATAAACAGATTCAGAGAGACAGAAAATCTTTGTCTTTCCTCTTACATGTCCTTACCGTGTTTTTCACTATGAATCATTCTGGGGTTGCCTCTGATCAGAAACCAGGAGTTGAAATCACAAAGGATAGAAATGGAATTGAACAGATTGTTCTTCGGAATCCTCGAGGAGCTTCTACAAGGGTCAGAACTCAGAACTCAGAATCCATTTATTTATTCCCTTTTCTTCTTTCTCTCTCTTTCCTTCTTTTTCTAGTCTTTTCATAGTTTAAGATATTTTAATTAGTAATTTTTGATTAATTAAGCAAAAACAACTTTGGGTTAAAGAGTTAAATTATTTTTCAGGTTAGCTTGCACGGAGGACAGGTTCTTTCATGGAGGACTGACCGAGGAGAAGAATTGCTTTTCACAAGTTCAAAGGCAATCTTCAAGCCACCATATGCAGTCCGAGGAGGAATTCCTATATGTTTCCCACAGGTATTGAAGATTAGATGTTTGATTAAATTAATTGGTTTGTTTTAAGTCTTTATATGAATCCAGTTGAATATAATAATTAAGTTACTTTGAAAATTTGTTAGTTTGGGCAACGAGGATCACTGGAACAACAACATGGGTTTGCCAGGAACAGGACATGGGTCATTGAGGAAAATCCACCACCATTGCAGTCTTATGATTCCACTGGCAAGGCCTATATTGACTTGCTGCTCAAGCCATCTGAAGATGATTTGAAGATCTGGCCACATAGGTAAGGAAATTGCAGATAAATAAGTATGATGTTTACATCTATAATGGTAATTAACTAATGATTGATTGATTCTTGTTAACTATTTCAGTTTCGAGTTTCGTCTTCGGGTATCTTTAACAGCAGATGGGAATCTAAGCTTGATATCAAGAATCAGGAATATCAATTGCAAGCCTTTTAGTTTCTCAATTGCTTATCATACATATTTCTCCATTTCTGATATCAGGTAAATTAGTAGTCCTCAAGAACATAACTTTTTTTCCCCAGCTTTCAAGTCTTTTGACAATTATTAGTAAATAATTTTCTTGTGCTAATACTTTAACAGTGAAGTGAGGGTAGAAGGATTGGAAACTCTTGATTATCTTGACAACCTATGCCAAAAGGAACGCTTCACTGAACAAGGGGACGCCTTGACATTTGAATCTGAGGTAAATCATTAATTGCAGATATATGGTAATTAATCATGATGATTAGTGCATATGGCTGAATTTACAGATGTTTAAGCCCCAATTACTTGGTTTTGAATTTGCAGGTGGACAAAATTTATCTTGGCTCAAGAGATATCATTGCAATTTTTGATCATGAAAGAAAAAGGACCTTTTTAATCCAGAAAGAAGGGCTTCCAGATGTTGGTAAGCATTTTTTTTCAGCTATAACTCAATCCAATCCAAAAGGAAGTTTGATTCTTATTGTATTATTATATTACCTTGATGATCAGGGGTTTGGAATCCATGGGAAAAGAAATCAAAAACCATGGTTGATTTTGGGGATGAAGAATACAAGCAGATGCTTTGTGTGAATGGGGCAGCAGTTGAAAAGCCTATCACATTGAAGCCAGGTGAGGAATGGACAGGCCGTCTTGAGCTCTCAGTTGTCCCTTCAAGTTAATCAAAGCCTAATCTTTCATAAAATGACAGCAAGTAATACAAATAAAGACCCCCAACGTACGGCATCTTTCAACCCAGAAGTTTAATGAATCTGGTCATTTTTATTCAATTTATTTATATTATAATGATTATATATATACTGAAAGCAGTAAATAAGATTCTTGAATCATCACTGTACAAAATGATGATATTGAAAATGTAAAAAGTTCCTACAAGTGGAGATCTGGTTTTTAGTGTTTCTCCATATATAGTTGTAAACTTGTAATGACATTAATTAACTAGTTGTTTCATTATAATCTACTACTAAACTCGTGTCTTGTAACTTGTAATAGACTCTCTCTGAAGAGAAAAGATTTATGAAACTAGTATGAAATTGATGTTTCAATTGCTTATTAAACTCCATCTCTCTATTTTAGTACATATATATCCATTACCTGGAAAAAATGATGCATGATTATAACAGCTTGCAGCTCTTGCCTGCAGAATCTTGATTATCTTAAATTAAAAAGATCAAGGAGCTAAGCAAAAAAGGTGATCGACAGAAGAGAGCTACTCTTCTATCAGAGCCAGGTTTCGATCCTGGGACCTGTGGGTTATGGGCCCACCACGCTTCCGCTGCGCCACTCTGATTAACTTGCCTGTAGAATCTTGATTATCTTAATTAAGGATATATTCAAAAAAAGCTGATGTTAATGCAAATAATAAGAAGGAACAGAGGGAAAAAAAATAAAAAGATGTTGGCCAGCTGAGAGCTACTCTTTTATCAGAGCCAGGTTTCGATCCTGGGACCTGTGGGTTATGGGCCCACCACGCTTCCGCTGCGCCACTCTGATTGTTGATGTAAATCTCACAAAATTTCTTATTTATTAATTTATAAAACATAAAGCCCATAAATGTATCTATTGGGCCTATGTCAAGTAGCCCTGCAAAGATTTGGCAATGACTTGTTACTTGTTAGGCTTTTACCCTTTTCTTTTTGGTACTTCCTTTTCCCTTTTCTCAACAAACCAATACATGATTGTAATGAACCTATTAACAAAAGAAAGAGAGAAGAAAGATTTTATGTTATACTCATATATATATTCAAAACATAACAAGGATTTTTTTCTTTCTTTCTTAATGAGTAGTAAGGTTCATAAAGCATCTTCAAAGGCTCCCTTTGTTTCAGCTTAGCTTATAAGCAGAAGCTGCTTAAAGCTACTGCAGGTAACCCTCCAGTGATTAAAAAAAAAACTTTTCTACAATTTTTTGTTGATACGTCAGTTAACCGATC
This sequence comes from Corchorus olitorius, assembly GCA_001974825.2. Classification (NCBI taxonomy): domain Eukaryota; kingdom Viridiplantae; phylum Streptophyta; class Magnoliopsida; order Malvales; family Malvaceae; genus Corchorus; species Corchorus olitorius. The sequence continues at coordinate 115,663 of AWUE01017755.1, read as the reverse complement.
ACAAAAATTGCTTGCATTTAAGGAAGTAAAAGTTGAATAAACTGCTTATAAGCACCCAATCGCCCAAACAAAATGAGCCTAAAACTTCTTGTCACACATATGACATTTTTGAAGAAAAATAGATAAAACATGGATACTAATTTTGATGTGAAGGGTAAGATAAATACTAATTTTAACTTGGTTATTAGTTAATAATAATGTCAAATTCGGCTTCTCCTTATTAGTTTTTTTTTTTTGGTACCAACCTTATTAGCTTAGTCGAGACATAAAAAAGGTTATACAAGAGAGTGTGAATTTGAATCTTTCTTTTGGAAAAATTACATAGAATAAACCAAAAAAAAAGTTAATAATGTCAAAATTAATTAAAATCACCTTAATTGTACTTATTAACAAGTGCAAGCCATAGCTAGGAGGCAGCCATGTTCAAAGATTTTAGGTCCAAAGGGCCCAATGCCGAGGCCAATAGGTAAGATGAAGATTAGCAAGCATTTAGCCGCCCTAATCCTATCACTCACCCTTTTGTAGCTCCTTTGGACAAGAGCAATCACCTTCGCCATCCCTAATATATATTCTCAATCTAAAACAGAAAAGGCCAACTTTACGAAATCAAATCCAAACTTATTGCCTAGGAATTATTAGACAATTGCATATGATTTGGTTTTTCTTTTCCCCTCCAAGAACCAAAACGTCTGCCCTCCAAACATACACCCAATTAGTCTCAGTTCAATCCTCCTTTTCTCCCTCCTCTCTTTTGACAAATATTCTATGCTTCCCCACTCTTGTCCAAAAACTTGCACTCGTGCATCAATTATATATTTTACTATAACAAATAACAAATTCCCATTTGCAACTTTTATTTTTATTATTCTTTTTAAATAATTTCCTAACTGTCTTTCATGATTGGTTCATTTAATTAAGTAATTGATTGCATTTTAAAATTTTTTTGGCAAGTCTAATAATTGGATTCTTACAAGAAGCAGTTGAGAATATGCTGACAGGTGTTTGGGTTTTTTTTTTCCTTTTAAAAAACTTAATTTGAGCTCTCTTTATTTAATAACATGACATAGGGTATTTAGTTCTATAATAATAATTATAGTGGGGACCTTTTATCAAGCAATTTGGACAATTATTACTAATTTTAAAAAATAAAAAATTTCGACATGGACCATGGTTTTTAAGCCTTTTAGATGAGAGCCATAAAATCACAATGGAAGTAGTTAAAAGTTTGTTGAAATTAGATTGAGACACCACATTTAGCCATGAAATTAAATGAAAGTGGGTTTTTTTTTCCTATGAACTACCTATTAGTATTTACTTTGGTTTTTTAATGAGTGGGGAGGGGTGAAGTTAATAATAATTTATATAATTCCAAGTCCAACCACCGTAGCTACTCTAACTCCGTCCAAGTGGGATAAATAAAAAAAGAAATAATAAATGAAAGAAAATAATAAAAACTTGAACAACTCATATCATCAAAATCAAACATTTCTTCCATGGATTTTAATATATAGTAGTGTAATAATAAAATGGGTAATTATTTGATACACCGGCGGTGTAAATTTTGGACTCCATAAGCGGGTTGTGGAGTTGACACATGTCCATTTTTTGAATTAATTAAGTTTTAAATATTTCAATCTAGTCCCTAGAGGACATATGTCACCCTAGAGGACACATGTCACCCTTCAGGACCCGCTTGTGTAGTCTGCTAAACTCCACCGCCAGTGTATTGTATAATTTGCCTAATAAAATTATTATTTATTCTTTTTTTTTTCTCTTTTCTATTTATATTATTATTATATATAAGGTAAGAACGATCATAAAGATCATCACAAGTTGTTGAATGATCAAATTTATAAACAATCAATACAAAAAATGCGCATGCATGGTATTAGTTCTTTCAATTTGATAATTGATATTCATTCTTTTTTATTATTATTTTTTTCCCACACACGAAAAGCTTGAATTAATGGATTTTGATGGATGAAAGTGAGAGTTGGGTGTGAGATCAATATATAGAGATGGAAACAATGATATAAGGACAAATAACATACGGTTATTCAAATAATAATAATGATGATTTATATAAAAATTAGTTAAAAAGAGATGAACTTCTTGTTGGCTAAAATTCTTCCATAGCTTTCCTTTTTCTGTAAATGTACAAATAACTAGATAAGATTGCATATGGGGCATTTGTAATCTAAATTATATAAATTTTTTTCTATAATTATTATTACTAGACAAACATATCTATCGTCTTCCTTAAAAAGGTTGGTAAATAGAAAGTTTCATTATTTCATACTCCAAATTGATTAAGTAATTACTTTAATTTCAAAAAGGAAAAATATTAATTGGGTAAATTTCTCACATAAATAGAAATTAGAGTAAGTTAAGACATCTTAATTTTATAGCTACTATTTAGACAATAAAGTAGAAAAAAGTTTGGACTGTGTGACTACGAAACTTCATTTGCAACAAGTGATCTATCAAAATAGATAGTGGTAGAAAAAAGTTGAAATTGCATAAAAATGTTTGCATCCCAACATTTATATGATTATTATTATACTTGATTTTATACCCAAAAAAATTCCCCAAATCTTTTTTTACAACAAAAAAATGGGTATCTTGGTCATCGACCCCAGGGGCTCTAAGTCCCCCGCTCCCTCTTAAACCCCGGTGATTCCATGGCGAGGGGCACACCTGTGGGCAGTAGTGGGGCGTGCTAAGAGTGAATCATAACACAAGGTGGAAACAAGTAAGAGTCTATGTGATAAAAACCTTGTATTTATTCAAACTCGAACCCATGACCACGCTTGTAGTAAATCTTTCACTCGGCTTCCTGCCACTAAACCACCCCACATGGGGAAAAAAAAAAATTCCCCAAATTATTAGTAATTTTTTTAAAGTTAAAAATAAAGATGTTATGAGCAATTGAGCCATCTTCTGAAAAAATGCAGCGTCAAAGGACAAAAGAAAGGGTACAACGGGGTTGTCCAAGCGCATCATATCGAACGGTCAAAAACGAATTTCAGAATCCTGAATCGACGGTCAATTCTCCCATAAGACGTAGGTCCCGCATATTCATTTGTAGTCATCGTAAATAGACGACAGAACAGAATGGCTCCCTCAAACCATTCCTCTTTACACCACCAATATTTAATGATTGGCCCACATGTCAGCATCTTAATATCGCCACGTCACCAACCCCACCAAATCCACTTTACAACAGCGGTTTTCCGTTCCCCCATTTTTCACCGTTTTTTTTTTCAACCCGCCGGTTACCTTATAAATTTCCCTACTTCCCCCCTCAATTTAATGTCACCAAAAAAATATAGCCGTTGCTATTAATTCTCCCAAAAAAATTAGTACTACTAAAAAAAACTTTCATGTTACAATTACTATTTATACGCTTAAAATCTTTGATTCGGTTCCATTTCTGAGCTCTGTTAACTGTCTTGGGAAAATTATAGCAATTTCATCATTTTCCTTTGCTTCTTTTTTTATCTATTTCTTAATTATTATTATTACTATTCCATTCTCACATGCTTTGGATGCTACTTTAACTGAGGAGAAATAATCATAACAATTTGCATTGTCACCTATTTGCCCTTCGCTTTCTATCTCATTCATTCAATCCCTCTCTGGGGGTTTTGAGTTGTTGAGAGAAAAAGGCAGGTTTTTTAAAGTATTCGACTAAAGGAGTGAACTTGGAAGCAGAAACAGTTGGAGGAGTGCAGAATTGCAGATCTAGAAAACGAGGTAAGTGTAAAAAAAAGTAGTCATTTTTTTACTAGTTTCTGATTCTGTAGAGGTAGTTTATTCTGGGTTTGGTTCGGATTTGGTTTTGAATTTACCATATGGATTCAAGTTTTCAACTTTTTGGTTGAAAAGTTAAAGAACAAAGAACAAAAAGAAGAGAAAGGTGAATTTTTTTTAGTGGAGTTTAACCAGAAAGAGGAGAAACATAGTTTGGTACTATTTTAGCTTAAAGAATTGAAATTGGGTTTCGGCAATTTCTCTTTTTTGACTAAAGACACCTCACTCAAAGCCTGCGAGCTCATTTTTTAATGTGAAAATCCCCAGAGGGCGCCACTACTTTTTTCGACATTTATCTTGGAATCTGACCTTTTTTCTTTGAAGTTGGTTTTCCCTCCCTACTTCTTAGTACTTTCTTTACATTCTGTTTCTCCAACTTATTTTAAATTATTTTGAGTTGTTGCTTTTTGTTTTTTGTTCTGTATTGTTTCTCCAGCTGCTTAAAACCATAGATGTAAGAGAGACAACCGGAAAAGTAGCAGAAACAACTCGTTTTTTGCTTCAAGTGTGTTTGGTTGGTGAAGGAGAGAGATGGGAGCTTTGTACATTTTCTCTTGGCTTTGCTTCTTGAGCTTGGTTCTGTTCAAAGGAAATGCAGACCTTGTTGAAGACAAGCAAGCGTTGCTTGATTTCGTGAACAATCTGCGCCACTCTCGTTCTCTAAACTGGAATGAGTCTTCTCCTGTTTGTAATAACTGGATAGGAGTGACTTGTAACAGTGACAACTCTCGGATAATAGCTGTTCGATTGCCTGGAATCGGATTACATGGCCCTATTCCTCCCAATACTATCAGCCGCCTCTCAGCCTTGCAGATTTTGAGTCTTAGATCCAATGGTATCAGTGGTAACTTCCCTTCTGATTTCACTTACTTGAGAAACTTGTCGTTTCTTTATCTTCAATACAACAATTTCTCTGGTCCATTGCCTCTGGATTTCTCTGCCTGGAAGAATCTAACTATTATCAATTTGTCCAACAATCGATTCAATGGAAGTATTCCTACTTCGCTGTCGAATTTGACTCATCTGCAGGCTTTAAATCTTGCAAACAATTCACTTTCTGGTGAAATTCCTGACCTTAGTTTGCCCAGCTTGCAACAGATAAACTTGAGCAACAATAATCTCACTGGTAGTGTTCCAAAGTCGCTTTTAAGGTTCCCACGTTCGGTATTTGGAGGTAACAACATTACTTTTGAAAGTTTCTCTCCTGAAACATCCCCTGATGTTGCACCCTCTAGTCAACCGTATGTGAATACCAAGAAGTCTGGTAGGCTTGGTGAAACTGCCTTGTTAGGAATAATTATTGCTGCTTGTGTTTTGGGGATTGTAGCGTTTGCATTTTTGATAATTGTTTGCTGCTCAAGAAGAAAGAGTGAAGATGTGTATTCACGGAAGTTGCAAAAGGGAGAGATGTCACCAGAGAAAGTGGTTTCAAGGAGTCAGGATGCAAATAATAGATTGTTCTTTTTTGAGGGTTGTAATTATACATTTGATTTGGAGGATTTGTTGAGGGCTTCTGCAGAAGTATTGGGTAAGGGGACTTTTGGTATTTCTTATAAGGCAGTTTTGGAGGACGCAACCACAGTGGTGGTGAAGAGGTTGAAGGAGGTTAATGCTGGGAAGCGGGATTTTGAGCAACAGATGGAGGTGGTTGGAAGCATTAGGCATCCAAACGTGGTTGAGCTGAAGGCATATTACTACTCAAAAGATGAAAGGCTGATGGTTTACGAATATTTCAATCAGGGAAGTGTTTCTTCCTTGTTACATGGTATGTTGCTCTATCAAACCCCTTGTTTCTATCTGATGATAATTAATTGCATATTTATCTTTGAAGTCCTAGAAAAACAAAATGGCTTGCGATTTACGTTTTAAAAGATAATAACATAAACAAAGTTTTGTGATCACTATGTTCTTGCCAAACTGAGGATAATTGATGAACAAGGTAGACCACTTAGATTATATTATCCTTCTGTATTTAATATTGAAATTACATGATTAAAGCCTTATTGCTCTGAGAAAGTTCTATATCTTGCTACTTCACTAACAGGGAAACTATGTCTTCTATTCTGTTAATGCCTTTGTTGTTTAGGAATGGGGGTGATTAAGGAAAAGAGTATTCATAGGTAGTGATCTGTGCTTCTTGGAAACATTTTGATTGAAACCATAAAAGGGAATGAACAGTACTAGATCTATTTCATTGATGAGAGTGGGTTTCTTTCAAATTTAGAATTGTCCCTTGCTGAAGTTGGATGTCTGTTAGAACTGTCTCTTATCCTTACCGATGCTAGGTGAAACATGATGAAGGGGAAGTATAGTTCTCCACCATATCTGATCAATTCAATTAGCATATGCCATACTCCTGCATCTAAACTTGACTCAACTCAGTGGAGATTATTATGCTAGGAAGCTTCCTTGAATAAATTTCTAAATTATTACTTTGAATTCATTAATATTAGAGAGAGCATTTAAGAATGAAGTCGACAATTGGAGTTTGGTGGCACAATAGGATTTAGATGTCAATTCCCAGGTAGTGAAGACATATTATATCTCCTCAGCTTTATTCTCATGGAATACCGTATGATCAATCTCTTGTTCCACTCTCTCTTGAATTTGGAGTTGTAAAAAAGATCAAATGGCTTCTAAATTTATTCACAATGCAACTGTGTTTGCAGGTAAGAGAGGAGAGGACAGAATCCCTCTGGATTGGGATGCCAGAATGAAGATAGCAATTGGGGCAGCAAGAGGCATTGCTCGCATCCATATGGAGAATGGTGGCAAGTTTGTTCATGGCAACATCAAGTCCTCAAACATCTTTCTTAACTCCCAACAGTATGGTTGTGTGTCAGATCTTGGTCTGTCAACTATAATGAGCCCACTAGCTCCTCCAATCTCACGTGCTGCAGGTTATCGTGCCCCCGAAGTGACCGACACCAGGAAAGCTATGCAGCCTTCTGATGTGTATAGCTTTGGAGTGGTCTTACTGGAACTCCTTACAGGAAAATCCCCTATCCATACTACTGGCGGTGATGAGATTGTCCACTTGGTAAGGTGGGTTCATTCAGTAGTTCGAGAGGAGTGGACAGCTGAAGTTTTCGACATAGAACTGATGAGATATCCAAACATAGAGGAAGAGATGGTGGAGATGCTACAAATAGCAATGACATGTGTCGTGAGGATGCCAGACCAGAGACCTAAAATGCCAGAACTAGTCAAAATGATAGAAAATGTCCGGCGGATTGATTCCGATAATCGCCCATCTTCAGGAAACAGATCCGAAAGTTCAACACCACCACCAGCATCAGTGAGTGCAGGAGAATCCCAAGTCTGACACTACCATATCCCTCTTTTAAGAGTCTTTTTTTTCTTTCAATTCTTTTTACCTAGTTTTAGGGGTGTATTTTTCTTTTCTTTCTTTTCTTAAAAGAATTCGTTTTTGCCTTATATCAGTGAACCAATTCTGTTGAAACCTGCCATTGTTCTCTCTATCTGTCACCCCTCTATGCTAATGAATATTCTTGATTTCTAAATGAAAGGAGAAATATTTTTATGTCAAGTGTGATTGATTTCACCCTCATTATGTTAGTTAGGATGTCATTTATGAATATGGAGTAACTTCATTTCTTTGGACTTGGGAGTCATCATGGATACAGAAACATGTTTCTGTCATTCTTTTTATGATGATGTTTGTTACATGACAGATCCCTCAGGGAATGAAATGAAACATGAAAAATGGGGTTGATTTTGCCATTTGATGTCAAAGTCTGGACAAGAAATGAGTTTAGAATATTGCTTTTTGATGGGTTCTGGCTTCTGGGGGGTTGGGTTGGGTTTCCGGTTTCAACTTGGTTTGAATTTGAACAAGCAAATGTCCAGAATATGCTGCTCCTTTTCCAAGCTCTTATTCCTCGCTTTAACTTAATGCAACAATTCACAAGGAACATCAAAGTTATACATTTCTGACTATTTAATTTTAAACTATATAAAGGAAAAAGGTGATGGTTACGTGCACGCAAAGTATGACTCTAAATTACTAGTGCTGTGATTTAAATAGAAATTGCAAAATTTACCATTTCTTCAAGAGATTCAAAATTTTAAAAGGAAAATATTTATTATAGAAAGCTATCCATGGTCTGAATTATTTTAAATTTATCATCATCACTAGTAAAAACGAAAAGAAAAAAAAACTTTTATCAAGTACAAAATTTTACTAGTGTACTACATAAAAATGAAATTAACGCCAAAAAAAAAAGAAATTATGCATTCCAGAATCTCAATATCTAATGATGCCCAATCCCATGGTCATGGGCCTTTCCACTGACCAAAACTCACTAGTCAACCACGCCATGAGTCCAAGACCAACCCAGTTCTACCATAATAATAAAATTGTATTATTATATTTTTTGGTATCTCATCTGGTATTCAGGATTTTACCTGACTAATCCGGATCCGATCCGCGTCACGCACTCAGGTGCGCAAGTCTCCCAATAAGAATAGTCGCGTACGCAAGGTCTCGAACCTGAGACTTGTTTAAGCTGAAACAAGCCGCTTACGACTTGATCCAACCCTGAATTGTATCATTATATTATAAAACAGAAAATGCATACTAGTAATATATTTTTTAATTTATAGTTGGAGGGTTCAAAAACTTATCCATTTTAATAATTTATTAAAAAAAAGAGAAAATCTAGTAAAAATTAGGAAGTTACGACAAATCAACAATTAAAATTTCATTAAAAAAAATCCCTCAAAAAATTTCATTACTAAAAATATTTGGGTCAACCGGTAAAATCGGGTTTAAGAGAGCCGATTACTATAAAAAATTACAGTAAAAACAAGTAAAAAACGTAGTAAAACATTTTCTTAGAAAAAGAAAATACTGCTACTACTTGGAAATTTGTTGTGTAGGGTAGGGGTCCACCGAGATAGCCAATGAAAACGCAAGACAGCGCAAAAAATGCCTCATCTTTTTTTTTTGGTTTCTTTCGTTTTAAATTTTTAATTTATTAATTATTAATCAAAAAAACTCAATTTCTCGAACCTCTTCTTTTTTTAAAGCTATATTTCTTTTTCTTACGCCATTTGCATTTTGCAGCAGCGACTTACGAACAAACAATAGCCAGGAGGATCTCTCTCTCAGGTAGTACTTTCTTACGGTTTTCTTTATTATTTTCTTTATTTTTTTTTCCATTTCGTCTTTTAAAAATTTTCGAGTTAGCTCTGTTGAAGATTTAAGGCGATCTATCTAGCTTGGATTTTTTTTTTCTTAAAATGTTTTTTTTGTTATTTTGTTTTTGTTTTAGGGTTTAGGTGATGGCTTCGAAGCGGATCTTGAAGGAGCTCAAGGATCTCCAGAAAGATCCTCCTACCTCCTGCAGCGCAGGTTCAATTTCTTCTCTCTTTCCTGCCTCGATTTGTTTGTTTCTTTTTGTTTTTCTCCTCATCATTTTTTAGTGCCTTAAATTTCGTTTTTTTATTATATATTTGGATATCTTCTTTTTGTTTAGGTTGAATATTCAATATTGAATCATGAATTGAGATAATTATTGCTGCATAATTCACCTTTGAGCTGTAGATGATGGATCTGTAGTTATCAGTAGCTGTGTGATTTTTTCAACATGATGAATATCATTGATTAAATCTGCAATTCCTTTCCTGTTACCTTTTTCAAGTTTAAAGCTCAAATCATTGGATTCTGTTTGACTCAATATTGTTATGACTTTTCCTTTTGGTTCTTTTTAATGTGTCTAATTGATTCTTATGCATATGTATCAACATATCTTAAGTGAAGTTGTAGCAAAAGCATAAGCCTAGTTGATTTGCAAAAGACCTTTAATATGAATTGTTCATCATTGCACATCATTTCTGTTAAATGAGCTAAAACTGTTTATAGTATGTCATTTTTTGTTTAGTAAAAATTTTGTTAAGGTTTCTTGCAGATCGATGATACCTTCTAACTGTTGTTTTACCTTTTATGTTTTCTTGGAATTAGGCCCTGTTGCTGAAGACATGTTTCATTGGCAAGCAACAATTATGGGTCCCCCTGACAGTCCATATGCTGGAGGAGTGTTCCTAGTTACCATTCATTTCCCTCCAGACTACCCATTTAAACCACCCAAGGTGCTTAATTATATTCCTTAACAATCTAATTCTTGTTCTTTTCTGCCTTACCTTTCTTCACTATAGGTTTAAATTCTAATTTTTGGTCTTAAAAACATGCGCTATATGTCTATTAAGTGTCTTCAAGACTTCCCACTCCATACTCTGTAAGTTCATTATGCCAACAATGCTAATTCATTTCTATAACCATGTACACAAGTGTTGTAGACACGAGTGTCATCTCCTCAGAAATCCAATTCAGCTGTTCCTTTGATGTGGTGAATGTCCTTTCCTTTTCCAATTTTACATTTTAATGTTTAGAGGACATGTATCAGCATACATATATGAAGCCTTAATATTTATATAGCTAATTCCATACTGTAAATACTGTGTGACCGAGGTGTCTCTACAGGGTAAGTGGCTTGTGCGAACATTGCTTGGCATCAAAACAAGTAAATGCTAATTCTACTTGAGTGCCTTCAAGCTTTTTTATTAGCTTATTTTGTTTGCACATATATATTTTTTTTTATCTCCATAGGGCATGCATGCTGGGTGTCTAATATTTCTTTTATGCATGGAAGGCTATGGTTTGGTTGTTTCACTTTTTATTGCCATACTTTACACGATCTATTGATACTTTTTACTTAAACAGCACCAGGTAAGCCTGATGTGTGACATGCATCTGGATATTTGATTATGGCTTATGACCCTTCACATTCACTCATACTTCTTGTTTAGCAAAGAAAATGGTGCATACATTATTGATACTATGCATCTATATTAATAATTTTACATGATAATGATGCTGCATTGATGCCTATTTGTTAAAAAGAAAAGGCATCAATTTTTTTTTCATAGTGAAACTATTTCATGGTTTTCTGGGCCTTCATGCTTGTCTAGTAGCTGATTCTTTTGTCTAAGAAGTTTCTCATGTGGTTGTTCAGTTACCCTTTTTGTTCTTTTTATTGTTTCTTGACTTTGTTTTTGTTATCCTAATTTAGGTTGCATTCAGGACAAAGGTCTTTCACCCTAATATTAACAGCAATGGTAGCATTTGCCTCGATATTTTGAAGGAGCAGTGGAGCCCCGCCCTCACCATATCCAAGGTTATTATTGTTCAACTGTCCTAATGGCCTTACAATATATGCATTTTTGACTTTGAATATACATGACCATGTTATGTCAACAATCCTTCAGAAAACCTTCAAGGAAATGCTCCAATTCAAAATGATATTACAGCAAGCCTTATAAGTTTTAGCATTTCGTCTTCTGCTACTTTATATCCGGTCACCCTGGTTCTGAATAATTATTTCGATCATGTTAACTTCTGCTCGCCTTGGTTTACTGGCGTTTTAACTGTGTGGATGTGTTCACCCACTGATTTGATTCTAGGTGTTGCTCTCGATCTGCTCACTCTTGACGGATCCAAATCCTGATGACCCATTGGTGCCAGAGATTGCTCACATGTACAAGACCGACAGGAGCAAGTATGAAACAACTGCCCGGAGCTGGACCCAGAAGTATGCTATGGGTTAAGGTGCTCTTACGCAAGGAAAAGGAGGGCCTCAATTCCCAGTGGCTTCGGTCTTTAAATTAATATGTATGAATCAATGAATCAATATGTGTGATCTGTATCCTCTTTTATTTAGCGGACCAAGCCCCTCCTTAGAAACACGTTATGCCATGTTAATTGTTTGTATGGAAATTATGTTTCTTCAACCTTTTAAAAATCCAACTCCTGCAAACGCCCTCTTCACTCTCCTTTCCCATGCATCCTCCCATTTCATTTTTATTCTGGGAATAACTCCAGTACCAAGTCTGTCTTCAATCTTCAAGCCGTGAAATTTCCATTTTCAATTGGTAGATGCATAAGTTCATCTTTCATTCTGGAATCTTTGATGCTTAGAACTTTAAAAAACTTATAAACGTAAATGAGTTTACATACGTGCAGGGTGCAGACTGCCAACGATAATTCCGATGTGGTGGGCCTTTTATTGTCTTGGCAGCCCATATTTGAAGAAAAAATGTTGCCTTTGCCCATTACATGACTCATGGGTTTCAGTCCATTTTCTTGCTATTACTGTCTAAAACCAAGTTTCTTCCTTTGAGAATTGAGATAATCTTATGACCAAGTTTCAAATTAGCATAACTAAAAGTCTAAAAACAAGCCAAAAAAAAAACACCAAGTTTCTTCCACCTAAACCCAAAATTATAAAGTAAAACCAGAACAAATTAAGCAGAAATAGCCATGCAAGGCTTTACATTTCTAAATGAGCTATAGACCAAAACTTTCTCTTCTTTTTAATGGTTTTTTTTCCTGGTTATTTAAACCGTAAGAACAAACTAAAGAACAACAACAAACTGAGACAAGAAGCATATAGCTAGGATGCCAAAGCCGACCAACAAACATCGTTCAAATTTTTTTGTGTAGATGGTATTGGCAAGTGGACCAACAAACATCGTTCAAATTTTACTGTTTTTTTTATTAAATTTTCACAACATGACATAAAGTTTCCCCATGAAATCATGGGTAGACTGTAGAGTCATAATCCTAAGATAAAATATAAAAGGTTATCTCTCAGACTCTTACCCTGAAAGTGAAAACCCGTGCCCACAAAATCCCACTTGAGACTTCGTTTTGTGATCATAGCCATAGGCCTATGATGGTCTGGCTTGAAGTGTTATGGGCTGGGTCATTAATTCTACCTGATGTTCGAACTTATGAAGATTTTTAGGATAAATGTAATGATTACTTAACTTGATTCTTGCTTTTGTACCAAAAAAAAACAACTTGATTCTTGCTGCTCGTGGATAATACATAAGTTTTCCTGCTGTCCATGGGAGAAGCATTTCTCGTTTATGGTATACATAAGCCTTGTATTTGATGTATTCATTAAAAGTCTTTCCCATTAAAGCATCTCGTAAATGATCCAGAAGAATGACTCGAATTTAACAAGGCCATTTAACCAAACAAATGAAATAATTAAGAAAGCGCAAAGCATTCAAGACTTTCAAATTGCTGGTAGGTTACAGCTTGGTAGAACCAGATTGTCATTACATTTTCTGCAGAGAGGCAAGAAACCCATGTAGGCATTGTAAAAAGATAATTAGAAGCTCACAAAATTTGTTAATTACTACAATTTTATCTTAAGATGTGTAGTGTAGGTTGCATTATGAATAAATTAGAAGCACATCAAAAGAGAGCATCGGCTAAAAGAATAGAGGCAAAAAAAACAGAGTACCACCAAACATGAAAAAAATTGACATTAACAGCATCCACAAAAATGCCCAACAATGATTCGTCTAAAGTACTAGCATCATTACATCTCTAATTACAAACATTCAGACGAAACACATGATTTTGGTTTTCACATCATCCATTTATCCATCATTCCCCAAATTACTCAAATCTATCAAAATTCCCATCTCTTTTCTTCTTCTCTCTCTGTCCCTCATTCTTAAAAGTCTGAACTTTAATCAAAACAAAACAAAAAATTAAAGAGAAAAATGAAACCGCCCTCATATTCCCAACCCCATTTCTAATTGAAGCACAAATCAGCCGCGTGAATTATGTATGTAAGCACCAACGCCACCAACATCAAAACGTATGCAATCCCTTGGTCAATGGAAGTCCCTGATTTCCAAAACCAGAAAAAGTTGAGATTTTTAACAAAACATTAAAAAATTTAATGGAATTTGATCTCAGATCTAAAGTAAAAGAAAAAACAGAGAGAGATGGAGAGCTAACCGTCGCTTGCGGGGGCAGGGGCGGGAGCATCGGACTGGGCCTGGACGGCAGCCGGCAAGGCAATCATGGCGAAAACAAGAGCTGTGAAAACAGCTACAAATGAAACCTTGGAAACTGCCATTTCTTCCTTAAGAAAAATGGTCGATCTCTCTCTGCGAGTGCCTCTTAGATTTTTTATGAAACACACTCCTGCAATGGAGCTAGAGCCCACGCAGAGAGACAGAGAGGAACGACAAAGCGCCTCTCTTGTTTTTGTCGCCGAAGGCAAAAATGCGTCGCCGAAGGCAAAAAGACTGATTCTTTTTTTATGAATGATGTGACGACGAATTGTGAGAATGGGATTGAGTTGTTTTTATAGGGAGTGGTAGAGGTGGAGAGACAAAACCGGTGAAACCAGTAATCAGTTATAGAGTTAAGCCATAAAAATAAACTAAAAATTAGGGAAAAAGATTTGTCATTTTTCATTTGTGTGGGCTGGAAATTGGAACCGAATTGTAAGGATTGGGATTGAAACTTGAAGCACCATGTGATTCTTACTTTCTTACTTTTTTTTTTTTTTTTTGCTTTGGCGACAGACAGTCTGTGAGATTAGTTGGCGCCATCTGCTACGGTTCAGATTCGCCCCATGTGCTTAGTGTTAGATTCCACTTTTCTCCCTTATTTTTAAAACTGTGTACTGTCAATAAGACTGCAAAAAGAAAAACCATGATGAGAGCCCATTTTCTTCTTCAGATAAATGGATTGGCGTTGGCCCAATTTTTGACAAAATTCTGTTTCATGATTCTGTTTTAGAATCTGTTCTTAAATGCCAGCAAATGCCAACAAAGAAACATTCGTGTAGCTAAAAAAAAAAGTGTTATGAGGTTCTGGCAAAACACAGCCTCACAGCAAATGCCAACAATCATTCTTTTGTGTGAAAGATTCCCAATCTTATTGAATCTTCCCATTGTAAAATTACTATTAGACAAAGATTCTTTAAGGTTTTAATAATTTGAATGATAAAACTATAAAAAAAAAAAAAGGGTTCCTTCCTTGTTCTTCAGCTCTGAGCTATCATCTTCACTCTTTCCCTTTCACCCATGTTTACTTTGGTTATGCTGCAATCTGCAAGTCAGGAGATAATGAGATATCAGAGCCAGATTTAGCCAGGTTATGTTTTTTTGTTTTGGTATTGTCTGTATCAAGTTTCTGGCTAATCCAAATAGAGATAAGCATTCCTGGGTGCTAATTGGAATTTTTAATCTGATGCATAACAATAAATGTCTGTCTCAACAATTAAAACAACCCAACGGACAACGGTAACAGAGGCTACAATACATTCATGTCAAAGATGGGAGACCTAATTGACATATTGCAGCTACAAAATCAATGGCAGGCAACTTGATCCATTGCTGATCAAATTCTTCTCCTTATCCATTTGGGAGCTAGTTGTTATTAGGCTTGAGAGATTTTCACACTATGATTTCACGACACCCAAACACTTTGACATTATTAGTCAGTAAACACTTAACCACCAATCGGTGCTTGTTTTTAGCTATCAATATCCCAAACTAGACACTTTGATGTTTATGACTGGTGGCTTCAACACCACATGTTTTCCTGACATTGGACCCATATCTAAGAAGTGGGCTCATGTTACAAAAACATGCATCATCATGATATATATGAAGGATGAACAGGAATTTCAAAGGAAGGCCCTACCTATCTATCAAGTTCGAAACTATGAACATTGTTAACCTTACTGTGATACTATAAAAAGTCTACATACAGAAAGCAAGTGTCCTTGGAAGTTTTACAGTATCTTTAACAATGGAAGAACTGTAAATTTCATAGTAATTTTTCCCCATTTGTTAGCAGAATGTTCCTGCCGTGTATAACAGGTCACATGTTACTGTCATAATTTAATGGGAAACCTAACTGTTTGAAATTGGTGCACAAATTATACTCCTTTTAGTCCTTTTATACCAATCATGGCTGTGTTTAGACTTTCTGCTTCTACTTCATCTTCATCTTCTTAACAATAAATAGGCTATAGAATTTTCTAACAAGATCTTTAGTTTTTTTGAATTGCTTCAATCATGTTAGATTGTAGGAGTTGCCATGTGCTTGGCTATGTTAAAGGGACCCATTTGTCCTGTTTTCATTATATTTTGCAGCCTTGCAGGACATGTTGGTATTTAGTTGACCTTTCTTCACTTAATAACTTGGGGAAAAAAAAGGAAGAAAAAACGCCAGTGCTTTTGCAGTTTCATTCCCCCCCATCAATTCCTGTCGGTCTTTAACATGTTCAAGCTCATTATATATTGTTCAAATACACTTGCAAATTGCAATGGGTCTCCCATAGAAAAAATTCTGAAATTCTTGTTTGAGATAACTTATTTTCCAATAGCAATACATGATCCTTCTGATAGAAGGCTAGACAGCTAGTTCAATGTAGTGTTAAAGCCTCTGCAGGAAATGAAAAAAAAGAACTAAAAACTCATAAACCAGAAAATATGAACTAATCTTCCATTACATTACATTACATTACAGTCCAAATTACATACTTAATTTGAATATATATAATAAGACTACAGAGAAACCAACTCAAAACTACTTCAAGATTACAAAACATATACTAAGAAGTATTTGTCAGTTAAATATTTAAGTATGATCTACATATAAGTTTACAATACACACGAATAAAGTAGCGGCATGACAAATTTCACACTGAAGTACTGAAACCTTTATTCATCGTGATGAGAAGGCCAGAGAAATGCACCCATTGCGAATTTTCTCTTCTGGTCGACATCTCCAATAACAGGCAGCCCATACTCATTAAGCAAGCAATCCAGTTGCCACTCTGGCATGTTCTCATAGTCACTCTTCTTGTACCTCGGATAGTGAAGTGGCATCTGAAATGAACAGCACTTTTCGTTCCTCTTCGCTTGAAAGTGGTGATGATTGCCATTAGCATAAGAATTAGGGTAGCTTGTTCCACTCATGATCTTCACAGTAGCTAGTACTCTTTTAATCGTTTTTGTTTAAGTTCAGGGAAATGGGTGTCTCGGTTTAGCCTTTTTATAGGCAACCATGGAAAAATGGAGGGAGTACTAGAAATTACAGGTTTAACTTATAGTGCAATTAATATCTTGATTGTGAAACCTTTGAAATTTATGGATGGCGTTTTTCTGTCTTTACCAGGTTTATGACTCGCAACATTCAATGCATTTACTTGTAAATTGTTATGAAAGCTATCTATCATTTCTGCAAAAATATATATAAATTCATGGCTAAGATTTTTCATATGGATATTGGATAGAATTGATTTTGAGTTGTTAATTGTTAGATTATGTATGGACCTACGTATATGAAACTTTCTCGATCTTTCGTAGTCAAGAAGTAATGTTTTCCTAACTGCATATATATAAGTCAGATTTTGGCTTTATATACTTCAAACCAAAATTGGAAGCTAAAATCATTTTTGATTAGTTTATATATATGTTTATCAGTTGCTTGGACAAAAAGAGTCATGTCATTCAGTTTAAGTACTGAATTATTGCCATAATTATGAAGTTGTAATTTAAATAATATGTGAACCAGACGTAGTTTATTATCTAGGAGTATTCTTTATTAATTCCCTTACAACACATTTTGGCATTTCTTGTCATTGTCTTGCCTGTGATTGATTTTGTGTCACATTCAACACAGTTAAATTACGAGTTAACAAGACAAGGAGGAAGGTTCGAGAAACTTGCCAAGTGATCTGAAGAATGTTGCTGGTTTGATGGGATCAGTGTAAAAATGCTAGAAACTCCATAGAACGTCTTGAGACTTGAAACAAGAACGAACGATCAAATCCCGAAATCTCCTTTGCATATTTTACCCTACAAGAAAAAGGAACCAGAAGTCCAGAAATCTAATCTGGAAATTAAATACATTGAACGTTTAAAGTATATATAGTTAATGATAAAAATTAAATGCAAGAAGAGTTTCAAAGTTGAATCATATACTATATGAGAACAAGTCAAACTTGGATTTGACACTCAATAGGAAAATATAACAGGCTAGCTAATTCTACAGATTTAGTAAAAACTCTCTCGCAGTCGCAACCGTTGTAAGAATCTTTCCTCATCTCCAGCACCACTCTCTATATATAGTATATTGAGCTAGTTCATATAAATTCCTTTACCAAAATTGACATGGGGGACATTGACTTTGGTATCTTTATAGAGATGACGGAAGTGGGGTTAATATTGATGCAGGGTTCTTTTCACTGCTTTGAATTTGATTGCTCAAATATAATAAAACAAAGGTCACATTTTGGATGGCCCAATTCCATCAATCAACACAAGCATGTTAAAAAAGATTTAAAGGAAAAAAAAGCTTGACAACTACTCCATATATTATATTCTCTCCTTATTTAATTGGTAAAGATAGGGGCGGGGGGTTCAATTTTCTTTGAATGATGATCATATTTCTTTATTTATATTATTTTTTTTGGTTAAAACCAGAAAGCTTAAAATTATATCATCTTGAAACCTCTCGGGTATGTAACACCCCTCTTTATTTATATTATGGGTAATTATTTGATACATCGACGGTGTAAATTTTGGACTTTATAAGCGGATTGTAGAATTGACACATGTCCATTTTCTGAATCAATTAAGTTTTAAATGTTTCAATTTAGTCCCTAAGGAACACATGTCACCCTTTAAGACCCACTTGTGCAATCTGCTAAACTCCACCACCGGTGTATCATATATAAACCCTTAAATTATTACAATATAGTATTAAATTAGAATACATTTCACGAATAGATCAAGACAAATAAAAATGAGGCATGACGAGATCTTAACTTAACCCACCATCATTACCACTAACCCTGTTTTGGAGAAAATGGTGGGACGGTTGGGATTAGGGCCTTAACACGTCCCGCCAAACGCTTTAAGACGTGCCGCGCACCGCCCCTTAAACCTTTGAATTTGCCACTTGGCTGCTCTTCTTTTGCCACTTTAAACCACCAACATTGAGCAATTGGAAAAGAAAACCAATTATATTTTCCATTATTATCGCATTATTACATTAATTAATAACTTGCAAATTGAATAATCATCCTTATTATATAGTATTTTATAACCATCCTTATAAAAAAACTTGTCTTCCGCCTCATATAGTTAAATGATTTTTAGTATGTTGGGTATAATATAGTCTATCTACCTTCATGTAGAAAGAATTTATGAAGTGGTCAACTTTGGAATGCAAAGGTGATGATATCACATATGAATTTTTTATCCTGGATACAAATATTCAGTATTTGATAATCACATTAAATCGGGTCTAATTTGAAATATAAATTAGATGCGTGCGTTAAACATATGTAAAACTCGAATTCAACATCTTGTAGATAATATATATAATTTAATTTTTAACATGTCCTAATCATCATAATAATCACAACTTAATTATTATTTCTCTTTCAATTCGCCTTTTCAAATTGCGTTTTCTTGTAGGTTTTTATATAATCAAAGCTATAAACAACTCCAATTAAATATACTAATTGATTAGGCTTTAATTTTCCTAATTAGACCTATTCCGTAGTTGGCAGGCCTTTTTTTTTTCCTTTTACATTTATTATTTATTTATCATTCATTTTGACGTTATGAAATTGGTATTCCATAAAAGAAGACTCTTTAGAGTATATATATTTTTGTAGTCAAAATGACGTTGGAAGAAAGAAATGGAGTGGTTTGGTTCAAAATGCATGTCAAACGACGTCGTAGTAAGCAGATTTTTTCCGGGAACCCAATATGACCGTTAAACAATGTAACAGTTTTTCAAAAGAAAATTTATTTTTTTTAAAGAATAAAAAAAAGGAAGAAAAGAAAGCATAAAAGACGGAAATCGCGGGAACACGATTATATAAAAGACTCCAAAGAAATCGGGGATGACTTCTAAGTTTATCGAGAGAAGAAAAAAGTTCTAAAAAAATCAAAGCTCACAGCCAAAATTTTCATAAACACATTGTTTTTGATCTATGCTATTCTGTTTCAGTTATTTTCTTTTTTCTTTTCGTTACAAAACATATTTTATTTGAGAGATTTAAATTTCGTGGGTTGATTGTTTGATCAGCTTTCACCTGGAAAAAATTGCCCATAATCCAAAATTTAGAAAAAAGCAGAAAAGAAAGAAGGATCATGTTTTATCAAGTTATTTGTTTCAGGTCTCTTTGATGGTTGTTTCAATTCTTGAATTGAGGTCAGTTTTCTTTTCTTATCATTTATTAATTATTTTGTTGGCACATCATTTTCCTTTTGTTTTGTTCTGTCTTTATTTTTGTTTTGTCATATAGAATAAAGATGAATTGATTTTCCTTGATCAGATCATCAAAAATTTGATATTGGCAAAGGAATCAAAAGGGGGAATCATTGTCTTGTTGGCTGCCTGAATTCCATTGGTCTTGGAAGCGACAGAAACTTATTACTGAGAGGTTTATGTTCTTTCCCTTTTCCTGTTTGAATCTTTTCCTGAAAGAACCCCTGCTGCTTTGATTTCCCATCTTTTATAACGTTTTTGATTGAATTCAAATTTCAAACCATTTTTTTCTTCATGAAATAATGTTTTCAGGTCTGGGGTTTTGGGGCTGTTGAAATCTGGTGTTTAATCTCCAGAATTTAACAGCACCCTTGTTGTTTTTCTGGGAATCCATAATGGAGCAATTCAGACATATTGGTGAGGTGTTGGGAAGTTTAAGAGCTCTCATGATTTTACAAGATGAAATTCAAATCAATCGTAAACAGTGTTGTTTATTGTTCGAAATCTTCACTTTGGCTTTCACCACCATAGCCGAAGAGATCAGGCTAAACCTGAAATTAGAAGAAAAGAACACAAAATGGAATGCTCTTGAATCTCCCTTCAGAGAGCTTTACAGAATCTTCAAAGAAGGAGAACTTTATGTTAAACAATGCATGGACCGAAGAGACTGGTGGGTTAAAGTAATCAACCTCCATCAGAACAAGGAATCCGTCGAGGTTCACATTCACAATTTGCTTTCCCATTTCCCTTCTGTCATTGAAGCCATTGAAACCGCCGGAGAAATTGCAGGGCTTGATCAGGAAGAGATGAAAAGAAGAAGAGTTGCCCTAACAAGAAAATATGACCAAGAATGGAATGATCCAAAACTCTTTCAGTTTAGATTCGGGAAACAGTATTTGATCCCTCGAGAAATTTGCACCCTTTTCGAGACGGCTTGGCGGGAAGACAGGTGGAATCTTGTTGAAGCTCTTAAGGAGAAGAAGAATTCAGAACCTGCAACAAAAAATGAGCAGCGGCTTGCTACTTTTCTGATCAAGAAAATTATAGGATCAGAAGCTAATAATAGTGGGAAATTATTCCCAAGCTCAATTTTATATGGAGGGGATTACATAGTGAGAAGAAGATTAGGGGCACAGTATAAAGAAGTTCAATGGATGGGTGATAATTATGTCTTGAGACACTTTTATGGGGAATGTGAACCATCAAGTTCAGAAATTTGCACTTTGCTTTCACTTTCTCATCCAAATATATTGCAATACCTATGTGGGTTTCAAGATGAGGAAAAGAAAGAGTTCATGCTTGTTCAAGAGTTAATGCACAAGGATCTCAGTTGTTACATGAAGGAGAATTGTGGGTCAAGAAGAAGAATTCTGTTCTCACTTCCTGTTGTGGTTGATATTATGTATCAGATTGCAAGAGGAATGGAATATCTTCATTCATTAAAGATTCGTCATGGAGAGTTGAACCCTTCTAATATTTTCATGAAAGCTAGGAGCCAGACAGAAGGGTTTTTCAATATAAAGATTACTGGTTATGGTTTATCATCTGTCAAGGCTCCTTCATCCCCAAACTCATCTCCAAAGCCGGACGTCGAGCGAAACCCTGTCATCTGGTATGCCCCAGAAGTGTTGCTAGAGCAAGAACAACCAGGCAATGTTAAAGTTCATAAGTACAAGGAGAAAGCAGATGTCTACAGCTTCGGAATGATTTGTTTTCAGCTTTTAACAGGGAAAGTTCCTTTTGAAGATGGACATCTTCAAGGGGAAAAGATGAGTAGAAATATTAGAGCTGGGGAAAGGCCTCTTTTTCCATACACAGCACCAAAATATCTTGTCAATTTAACCAAGAAATGTTGGCATACTGATCCATGTCATCGACCGAGTTTCTCATCAATTTGTCGGATTTTACGCTACGTGAAGAAGTTCCTAGTGATGCATTTTGACCACCTTGATCAGCCTGAAATTCAGTTCCCAATTGCAGATTACTGTGAGATTGAATCATGGTTCTTGAAAAAGTTTGCAGTGAATGGGATTTTTAATCCATCATCAGTAGCACAAATCCCATTTCAAATGTTTGCTTATAGACTTGCTGAGAAAGACAGAAGTATTATTCACAACTCCAAGGAAAAGAATGAAGAGTTAGCCTGTGAAGAATCATCAGGTGGAAGAGATGAGAATGTTTCTATAGTGGAAGATCCAGTGTTTGCAGGCGCAGCAAGTGATACCAAGTCTGTTGGTTCTGATGTGAAATCGGTTTGTTCAGATATCAAGTCAGTTTGTTCAGATATGAGGTCAGTGTGTTCAGAAATTCCAACAAGGCGATCAATCATCTTCGATTTACCCCCAAAGAGAACAATCAAGAGAACAATTTCCACCATCTCAATTCCAGAGAAGAAAGTTTTACAGATGAAGAAAAGTCCTAGCAGTGTCAAGGCTAAGAAAAGTCCAGGTTTGTTTTTACCTCTAAAGATCATTGAGATTAGGCTTTTTTTTTTTTTATAATAAAAATTTTATAAATACCCCATCCAATATCCAGAGCCTCGCTGGTGGGTGAGTCTACCATCGGGGCTGGCTGTGTATGCGGGATCTCGAACCTGAGACCTGGTTAAGCTCTTGATCAAACCCTATGTTGGTAAAAAAGAACAAAGAATTCATCAGTCTTGTTATTGCTGAATTGAACCCATTTATTCAATGATTTCAGGGACGCCAAAAGCACAAACTACACGACCACAAGCATTGACTCGAGGTCACAGTGCAAGGAACAGTTCAGAAAGTAGGACACCGTCGCTTCCAAGTCCAACTTCCTTGAACAGAGGCCGGCGAAGAGCAGTGGCAGCAGGTCATACCTCGGATTAAAACCCCATTAATCACCACAATCAACAGGTGAATTTCCATGAGTGTTGCAGATAGAGACTGCCTGGTTTGATTTTTGGTATTTTTTTTTTTGGTCCATCGAAGTCATTCAGTTTGAGATAAAAGGTAGAAACAAAAGTAGTAGTTTTTGTCTTTGGCTTCCCATTTCTGTTTCTTGTGTTGCACTGTTAATGTTTCATATATAGCCTTTCTAGGTGCAAGTTTTGTTGTTTCCGTAGCTGTATTTTGTAATCAATACCCATATATATATACTCACTCATTTCTTGTTCTATAAAAATGTTCTTCTTTATCATATAATCTCATAATTTCTTGTTCTGGTTTTTGAGGATGGATTTGTATATAATCCATTGAATCAGGCAATTTGGACTCGGACAGTTTCTGCCTAAAACATTTCTTGTCATGTAATTGTTGATGAAGTTGATAATATCTTGCAACTAAAGAAAAGAAGAGCATTTGCTTAATCTTAGAGCTAAAACTATCATATACATCAAAATTTGTAGATTTACAGAGGGTAACCCTTGGTTACATTACATATAGAATGCTTGGTTACAACCCAATAAAGAATTCCCTAGAATCGAGTAAATTTATCAAGTATACCTCTAAGCTATATTATGAACAAACAACCTGGTTAATGCTCGTCCTTTATTGCAAATGTTGAAAGGACTGCACTTTTGTTTTCAAGGAGCAATAGAATTATGACAACCTGATACCAGAAATTCTTGCTTTCAAGAACCGAGATGGAAATCCTCTTTATACAAAAGTGATCCCCTATCTTAAATTTGCTTCCACATATTTACAGTTGATTCTCTCTATCTCGAAACCCTGGAGACATCGTGATGATATTCCGGATTCATAAGCCTGAAAAAGTTTCCACTGGAATCTAGCTCTGGCTAATTTGAATCTAGGACCAGAATCTCCACTTTGGCCGAGTTTAGTCTCGATAGCACATTCTATGCTTCAAAGCCTTATAACGAGCCACCGTGCGGATTTGAGTCCTCCAATGCATGACATACTACACTGCTTGTGAATAAGCCTCCAGAAGAACCTCGGCAACTCATCCTTCTTAAACCATCTGCAACACTTTAATACATCCACTTGAGTTTGCAGCAATTGCCATGTCTGATTTCCCTCTCCAGCAGACACTTGATACAAACAGCCCATTGTCATCATCGGTTTCTTTCCCAGATATAGGATCAATGGACCCAAATTTATGTGAAGTGATTGGCATGGGCAGAGATCTATAATATGAATAAACCTAGGATACAACATTTCAGTAAGTTAATGCTTCCGATATTTCCAGCCATAACAAACAGATAATAGATTTGGTCACCAAGTGACTTGGTTCCCTACCCCATTGTGAAGGAAAAGGAGGAAAACCAAGCTTAATTCATACCTCATTTGTTTCTGAACCACAAGCTATATAACCATCAGCAACAGACAAACCCACAAAGTTCTGGAGATGCCAGTGAAAAGTCAAACCAAACACAAATGAAGGGAAAAAGCATGTCAGAGTCAAGATATATAATAAAAACAGAAAACCACTTTACAGCAGGCAAAAGCCAACCTTCTCATTTGTATGTCCACGAAAGGTTAAGCTGCAGCAAGCATTGGAGGAAAGGCCACCACTATTGGTTTTACTGAGGTCCCAGAGTTTTAATGTGTTGTCAGTTGAAGCAGTTACTACAGTTTCTGAGTCCACAAATTTCACATAGCTCACAGCTTTATCATGGCCACCAAGAATACACCATGGGGCTCTGAGATTCCGAAGATCGTAGCAGTATGTTTTATAATCCGCAGATCCAAATGCCAGTAAATGAGTGGAGTGAGGTGAAAACTGAACACAGCAGACATTTGCAATGTTCCTGACAGTGCCTAAGCAGCTTTTCTACACCCAGAAAGGAGGAAAACAAAGGTTAATCCATAAGCTCAGGCAAATTAAGGAAATGCTTTCAAGACACCTTGAATGATAGAAGATCATTATGTATATGCTAAAACAGTTAGCATTCATTTACCACCTACACAACACGCAACACTAGTTTCTTGTGATCTTATAGCTCCTCTCAGACATCAAAGTATACACTGATCATATTAAATGCATTTCTACACAGGCAATAATGATCCAGAATAACACTGTTACATTAATTTCCTACTCTGATACAATGAGGGACGTTAAAAGGGTCTATTACTGATTAAAAACATCGACGGACTGGGACATTCTATCTAGTACAAATTACTATAAATGAAACATAACAGTCAATCCATGTAAACAAAAGACTAAAAATTTTTTTTTTTGGTAATTGAGGCTGCTAGGGATTGAACCCTAGCCACTGGAACTAAGAGTCCAGCACTCTACCACCAGGCCAAATGCCCGATGGCAGGGGAGACTAAAATTTGTTTCTCTACAAATTTTGATTTATTTAACATAGTAGAAAAGGTTATGAGGTGCCGACATCTTGAGTTATGTGATCTAAAAGACACCAAAGGAGAACATACCTCATTAATGCTCCATAGTTTCACAGAACAATCATCACTGCCACTAGCTAATTTTGTTGGATACACCGGAGAAAAGTCAACAGACCAAGCTCTCCTATCATGCTCAATGTAATGAGACACAGCTTGACCAGTGCTTGCATCCCATAACTGGATTAAATCCAAGCATATAGTATCAATGAGCAATGCAGGAAATTTACCAACTATTAAAAGTAATATTAACAAACATTACACTTATGACATGTAATGAAAAGACTGAACTGTGTTCAAAATACACTAAAAGAATCATAGTTTTTCCAGAAACCAAGAACTAGGCATTTGAAAACATAATGTGCAATAAGTATAACAACACCAATATATTATATCAGTTATCACCACAACATTCAGCATATAAGACAAAGTTGAAAAGTTGCCACATGGGTTCTACTCATTAACATTTATAGAAAAGTATTCCTTAAACAATAAAATCTCCCTTCCGTGCAAGATATACAAACCTTAACCACACCATCATAGTCAGTTGAAGCCAGATAGTTCTTGATGTAGTTGTTCCAGCAAACACAGCTAAGCTTTGATTTGTTTGGCATCTCAATGACTGGATAATGAATATCAACAGAGTCATTAAAGAGTGCATTAAACTCGAATATCTTTATCTTCTTAGACACCCCAGCAGCAGCAAAATAATCCTCATCACGGTCAAAACTCAAAGAACATATTACATTTGCAGAGTTGTTGAACTCCCCACTTCTGAGAGTGCCACGGACTTCAAACTTGCTATATCGAGCATACTTACACAAACCATCAAAAAATGCTCCAAGGCTATCAGTAGTATCTGGTCTTTCTTCATCATTTCGTGCCAATTGCCAGTTCTCACGATTTTTCAATAAATCCTTATCTGGCCGTGTCATAGAATCAGTCTCACGAACCTCGACTCTCGATCTCATAGAGAAATATGCAGTTTCAAGCTGATCAATATTTCTCAGTAACCTCATTTCTTTGGCACTGGAGAAAGGGTATAAACTAGAATGTGCCTCTGAAATAGGCGGTTCTTTACCAAGGAGCCTACATTCCCTCATCTTAATGGAAGAATAAGTCAGAGGTTTTCTAGAACAGTGCCTTCTCTCAACTTCTTCAATGTCTGCTTCTAGGCAAGAGATATCTTCCACTAATTTCGAGGCATGCTTCTGCTTTTGCTCTTTCAATGAACTAAGAAAATGCAATAAAAGCTCTGATTCAGCATCATCTTGGTTAATAGATGAGGATAGTTCTTCAGCAAATACTTCCTGGAATCCATTAATCACTTCAGATTGTAGGATATCCCTGTAAACATCAATAACTAAACTTAGATCCTACATTAAAGTCATGAAATGGACATCAGGGACAGGACATCTACACATCCATGCACGATGCTAGCAAGTTTGAACTAGCAAAAACATATTAATGAACCAGCTCAAAGAGAATGGGAAGAAGCAAAGACATCAGGCGCTTGAAATTAATATGTTCTTCCAAATAAAGCAGAAAAAAATTGTGAACAGCATAGCTAAAATACAAAGATTGACGATATACAGTTATACACATAGCTAAAACAGTAGACAGATTCCATCAAATTGAACTGAAAACAGAATGGAAAAAAGGCACTCACCTTTCAAGCCTCAAGAAATCCTAACAAGCTATAAAGGTTCTACCTCCAAAATACATTTCTAGTTACTCCTAAAAGGTTTTCCATTCTACTGGACCCACAATTCCCTGCAGATGCCAACACATGGTACATTTAACCAGTTCCACATGTTAGTTTTATAGTTTATTCGTTGAATTTTCATTTTTCTTTTTGACTAACAATAGATGAAGTATGACTCTCCAGTTAGTTCATCATCTGACCTTCTGATGCTCGTTGCATTATATCTCATGATATAGAAATTTCATTGCAACATATATGATTATCATAGTCTAATCACTAATGCATTTAAAATTCTAGTCCACACATTAGCTTTTGTCACTTTTCAAATTCTGAATATTCAAAATAAATCATAAGATTCTAGAACCGTGTTTTTAGCATTGATAAACAATTTGTAGTACCTGGTTGTTGGCCGCAATGAAGGTTCAGGATGAAGTAGGCGAAGACAAAATCCAGCTTCCTTGAGATTTTCTGACAGAAAAGTTGGAGGAAAAATCCTATGACGAATATCCAACATTGCTCCAGCACGTGCTCTCTCAGATTCAAAATGGCAAAGCAACTGAAACAGTAATCAAATTGCCTCTAAGAACAAAAGCCATTTTATGAAAGAGGATAAACAAAACAAACATGTACGATATAACTCTTCCATTAGAACAAAGTGCGATATGAATTATATGGGAATGCCAAATATTCAAAGTTGCCCAAGAAAAGGGAAAAAGCAAGAAAGGATTGGTTCTAGTCAAGATGGTTCATCATCACTGAAAGTAAATCTTCCAATGAAGAAGAATTAGAGCCGCTCATCAAGTGCAAGGACATATCTTTTCCTTTTGTCCACTAGCGCAAGAACATAGTTTGAAACTTACTTTCGGAACTACTTGTGCTTAATTTCGAAAGGAATTAAAGCAGATATGGAACATTAACCAGCTACAGAATTTTAAAAAATGGAATAGGGAAAGCATTATTGCATCCAATATAAACCAACATGCCTTGTAAAATTGGTTTCTTTACCTCAAAAAGCAGCACACCCAAACTGTAAATATTTGATGAAACCGTGCAAACTCCTTCATTAAGTTCCTCTGGACTTGCATACCACTTCTCTTCCAATGGCTCGTTCAAAGAGATCGACTGCAGTTGAGCTGAATTAGATGCATGAGGGCTGCCAGAATTGCCGAATTCCATATTTGGACAATGCTCCATAGATTCATTGTGAGAAAATTGGGCATTATTTATAGTTTCAAGTTTGTGGCCAGCTCTAGAATGAAACAGAGGCCACCGTGTCAAGGATGTGTTCTCACTGAACTTCTGCTTTTTAGTACAAAAACCACCTGAGGGAATCATCCCCTGCTCGACTGGCCTTCTCCTAATCAGAAAGTTCTCTGAGGGGGGGCAATCTTTATCCAAGACGGTATCTAGAAGTCCTTTTTGGACACCCGAACCAATATATTTAACCTGATTAGCTTGTAACAACTTGAAGCAAGATGGGCGCAAATCATGCAAGATAACTTCTCGAGAGTGAGAATAATCAACCAGATCAACAATTTGCTTGAATATATACAAACGCTCAGCTTTATTTGCTTTATGGCACTGAGCTTTCAGCCATTCTCTCAAGTTCATTCCATCGTTATCCGACTCACCAACCCTTGGTCCCACGATCCCATAGGAAGATGTCATACCAGCTTTGTTACCCAAAATTAGTGAAGTATTAGAAGCCACCACAGGGCTTCCAGCAGTCTTCACTGGAGCACTAGGAGCTACTGTAGTTCCCTCAGTATATTTTGTGTTATTCTGATCTCTAGGCTCAACTCTGGAGGCATCCTGAGATGGACCTCTACATATAATTCCCTTACCTTTCAATGTAGTTTTAACAAAAAATTCAGAAAATCCTGATTTTGATAGAATCTTTGTCTTGATACCTCCGTGAGATAACCGACTGCCTGAAACCTCATTATTGTCACCACTGGTCATTTGTTCTGTAGGTTCATTCCGCCCCTCACTTGAAGGTTTTTGACCCAAAAAGCCGGAAAAAGAAGCATACCCTACATCCTGTGACATACTTGGCATTGCCTGACTGTTACCTCGGTTGCCACATGAACCCCCACTTCCTGATCCACCCACCAATTGATAAAACTGCTGCCAATGGTTTTGCCTCATCTGCATTCTTTCTCTATTACTTGATGTACCAACCATGGGTAAGTTAGTACCATTGTAATTTCTAACAGTTAACTCTTCAACCATGTCATTTGCATCGTCAATAGTGCGCGGTGTAGTACAACCATGATCTGATACATTTAAAGGACCTATATTCCTATTTACATTCTTACCTTCTAACATTTCTCCAAGAACATGGTATGAACTATCAAGAGTATTAACCTCACCCGGTATCACCAACTCTTGGGACTCCAACATGTTGCGACTATCAGGTTTCATCAAATACTCAATCTCTTTGCCCTGGAGGTGAGCCCCCTCACCTTCATGTAATGGAGCTACTTCCTCAGCTAGTCCTTCGTCCATACTATAGATGCAAACTTCATCCGGTGATATGTTCTTTTTTCACTGCATATTAATTGTTAGTCAGAAGCCATTAGAACCATGTTTGTAAGTTTTATGATAAATCTAACGAATTGGAAGGCACTGCCAAAGCTCTATCAAGAAGGCCGCTTTGATGTGTATTTTTTTAAATGGCATATTCATATGATTTAAAAATGCCAAAATGGATCATTAAAGATAAAGCAACTCGCAATTTTCATACAGTGCAGCATTCTACATGGGTCAGTATGAAATACACATATTAATCAATCAACTTGTCATTTCTTAAAATAGTGAACCAAACATCTGAGCATTGCTAAAAACACAAACAATAGGATAAGCCAATCATCAAAATTGTCAAATTCTAAAACCTAACCGCAAGTGCAAGAATAACCACAAATAACTTCCAGCAAACCAAAAGCTACCACCTACAACGTTTTGCCCAACTAATTTTTTCAGACCAATTTCCCAGGTTCAAAACACCGCCCTGAATAGTAGCACCCTAAAGTGCAGAAATTAAATTAGAAAACTTTTAAAGTTCTTTTATTGAATACTTAAGCAAAAAGTCTTAATTATCGCCATACTCTGAACCAGAACCCACCACCAAAAAAAGAAAAAAAAACTACAGAAGGTCGTTGCATCATCTCTTTCTTTCTCCTCCATTTTCTCGACAACCAAACAGAAACCAAATTAAAATGCAAAAAAGCAATTAAAAAGAAAAGGCATACCTATTACCGCAGCAATTCTGGGAACTGAAAAGGTCGGAGAACTTGACCTGCCCAAGTTGAGAGCTCCAACTCCGTGGAGTAGAAACGTGAAAGGGCAAAACTGGAAATCAAAAAAAATTAATATCGTGAAAACCCTAGAGCCCTTGAAGAACTGATGGAGGTGAAAAAATTAAATCATTAAAAAAGGTGGATAATGGTAGAGTATTTGCCTGAAATGGAAAAGGAAATATCTTCGGTTTGAAGAAGCAAAATTTAAAAGTTATTTTTCCCTTTTTTTTATAAAAAAATAAAAAATTATTTGCGGAAATGTAGTAAATAGTGAATAATTGTACTTTTTGTATTAGTAATAATAATATAAAAGTAAATAATTGCAGATTTTTAAAATTATATATTTTTTGTCAGTTTTTTTTGGTGGGCTTTGGGTACTAGATCTATGTTGAAGAAGACTTGGGAAATGCGGAAAAATGGCAGCCAGTAAAATTCTGGACATTAAAATCTTACTAGTATAGTATTTTAGTAATTATTATTAATTGATTATCAATATCATATTAATAATTCGACTAAAAAGGTGCCGCGTTTCGAGGGTATTTACCACAACGCCATTTTTGTCATAATTAATAAATAAATACTCCTAATATAATAATCTCACATCAAAGCAAAGCAAAGCAAAGCGGGACCGTCCGTCCGTTCCGTTCTGTTCCCCGTTGCTCTCAAATCGACTGTCACTCTCTTTTCTTTTCCAAATCACCCATCAAAAATCGATGTTCAGTTAACTTCCTTCACTGTTATATATATAACTTTTTAACGTTTCAAAGTATAATAGACATTAGACAACAAACTCGTGCCAAATTATATTCACATTGGAAAACTGATTGCCTTAATAATATCTTCAAATTACTTTACATAGTTGTAAAGTTAATTAAATACCAGTTGTATATGATATCTTTGTGGATAATATTCACACACATAACATGTGTTCTTTCCATGTAAAAAAAATCCGTTTTTCATTTTTTTTTTCAATTTAATGCATAAATCCCACTTGTTGTTATCTTTCCTTCCATGTTTATTTCTGAACCAAAAATTAGATAAAAATGATTTTTTAAAAAATTTAATCAAAAAACTAATGACAAGGATGTAAGGGGGACAGTGCCGCAAAGGTGGGTTCAAGTGATAAACGGCTTGTTCCAATTGGATTCGAGACTTTTCATAAACAGTCGTTCCTATGGTGCACGATCGACCCAGATCGAATTCAGATTAGTAGGAAAAAAAAAAGTGGAGAAGAAGAGTCCACGTCGGTTCCAACATGGAGTGTTGGAACTTGGAAGGGGTAATAAAACAGCAGGTGATAATGGTGACATCACGTGGCCCGTCATGGGGACAGGTTTTATCATTTTGGTCAGCAACCCCTGGCTTTTCTCACGCCGCGTCATGCACCGCACCGCCCCCAACTGGTTTGGGTTCATCACGATCAGGTGTGGAAATAATCACTTTTTCCTGCTTTTCATACCTTGTTATCAAAGGAATTTCTTGCATCCAATTATCAAAGGGATCCTAAGTTTAGTTGCTAAGCCAAGTTAAGCTAAACCCATCCATCCCTCCCCTACATGCAAACAACTTGCAACTTAATGGGTCATTTCAAACTCAATTATCACATATAATGCAAACTGCTTTTGAGCTTTAATGCATCCAATGACAGAAGAAGATTAAGGGATTGGAAGAGTAAAGGATATGACTGACTCCCTTCATTAACCTTTTTTCAGAAAGTATGACTTGATTGAGAGGAAAATTCAAAATATGCAGAAATCTGAACATGTATCTGATAGTATATACAACGACATCAACACCATCCCTTCTAGTCTAATCTACCGCCACTACTTTGATGATGTATGCTTCTTCAGCTCTGCAATAGGCTAATAAAGTTGAATAGTTGCCCCCCTTTTTCTTCTCTCTTTTGGAGGTCTCAAACCTTCAATGAATGAGTTACACAACAAGGGTCTCAACCCCAAACTGAAAGGGGCTGTGATGTCATGTGATCATATAACTCATCTCATGGAAAAATATTACTATTCCATTACAATATCTCACTACTTACCAAAAGACAGCATCTTTAACTGAAAAGTGTCTTGCTTTAGGAACTGGCAGACAAGAAGATTACAAAGAAAGCAGAATTACACTTCCTATGAAGCACAGTTACACTTACAACACTTCCAGCCAAAGTAAAAACGAACAATATAAAGCTTTGATAATGGGGGTCATAAGCATTAAGCACAAGCATAAAGAATCTGAAACAAGATCCATCAAGGGGAAACTTGCAATGGTTACATGCCACTGTATTAATATTAATTAAACATCAGAAATATTTGCAAGATGCAAGCATCATGTCAATACCACCATAGGCCCTCTTTCCTATTCTTTGGTCTTAAGATGGGGTGGGACTATCTAACCACCCCCTTGTGACTATGAGTCTCCTAGTGAGAGCAGAAAACCTAAGCGAGAAAAGTAAAAGGCGAGGGGATATTAATTCTGCACAAAATTGCTGAGACTTGCTTACTACGTTGAAGATCATGAAAAAGCAAGGCAAGTATAGACATACCATTTCAAAAGGCCGCATTAATTTTTCCACTCTAAACAGAATCTAGTGATCCACTTCTGTGGTTAATTTTTGTTTTCCTTCTGACCCTCTGGTGGAAGCTGAGAAGGGTTGAAGAAAATAGGCATAGCATCGTTGTCATCATCAGAATCAGAGTCAGAGGAACAGGAACTCTCCTCAACATAACCAGTACCACGCAGCCCATCCAAAGGAAATCCGTTCAAGAGATTCTGAGCCTTCGGTTGAGGCTCCATCTGCCGTTCATGTTGTCTTGAAACCATTAAATCCTCCTTTGGTGTGGTACTAATACCTTTGTTGACCTCATTACTATCAGAAGAAGTAGTAGTCCTTGTAGACCGATGATTAAGAGGACCATCAGCAGGCTTGCAAACTGGCTCTTCAGGTTTCATCATCTTGGATTTCCCAGTCCCTTTATCATCATCTTTTTCACTCTCACCACAAGAGGAAGTTTGTTTCCTTTTGAGCGTTGTTGGATTCCCATTTTCAGACACAATCTGATCTGAGCATGCCTTGTCTGCAGGATTTAGCAAGGTTGTTCCTTTTTCACTTGGATTCTCTACTGGGGCAGATTCATCATCACTATCACCTATCTCAATAATGTTCTGAGGTGTAAGTCTCACACTCTCTGGCAAGCAAAATTTTACCAGAAAAATTGTCAATAATTATGTCAATGGCATAAGATAAGAGACAAAAACATTACAAGTACCAGAAATAGTCTGTTGCTCATAGACATACATTCAGCATAAGCTCTTAAATTTAGTTCTAAACACTCTAGTGACTTTATCATCTATATTAGCACTTTAAAGAAAACCAATTCAAACAACAGGGCTTCACCAATAAGAGGGATGTTTATGCTGGACATACAAGCATTTCATGATATTATCAACATACTAACAACACTAATCCGAATACACCAAAAACAATTCAACTCGGATATGCACAATATTCTTAACATAACTCAAAACTCAAACAACCCAAAATAAGTACCAATCAAAGATGCACTGCCAAAGAAAATATAAATTTTTACCTGCATTTTGAGAATTCCCATTAGTTTTGATTGCAGAATCACCAAAAAAAACGTCTTCCACCTTCGCAACATCCTCACATTTTACCCCCAAAGTTGCCGAATTCCCATTTTCTACCCTAATCACATTGTCAAAATTCTTCAACAACGGCAAATCATTCTCCAAACTCAAAACCCTTTTATCCAATTCCCCAAATTTTCTCCTCAATGCTGTCAACTCACTTTCAAGCTTAGCTTTCTCTAATTCAACCTCGTGATTCCTAACCCTTAAATTATTATTTTCACTTTCTTTGTCTCCCAAATCATTCGCTTTCTTACACAATTCCTTCACTTGGGCCAGCAACTTCTCGTTTCTTTCTTCTGCGTTCTTTAAACTCGTCTCTAACCCCAAATTCTCGTCACGCAAATTGGAAACCTTCTTACACATTTCCTGGCGCTCTGTTTGGCACTTTTTGAGCTCATCTTGCAATTTCATCTTCTCCAATGTCTCTGCTTCGTAGTTTTCGAGAATTGTTCCTCGATTCTGTTTCAGCTCCTTGATCTCCATCTTCAATTTCTCTTCTCTTGAAACGATTATTTTTTCCACTTCGGCATATTCCTCGGCTTGAAAAGTCGATTTGAGGGAAAAAATCAGGTTGGAAGTACTCCAATTTTTCTTATCACTATCTCCATCTCCTCCCAAATTTGCCGAATCAACACTCTCCTTCGCCATTTTTGTGTCAGATAAAAAAAAAAGTAGAAATGCAGAAATGCTACAAGAGAAGCGTGAAGCTGGGACGACAGATATACACCTGAAAAAAACAAAAACATAATTCCAACTAAGTGTACTCAAATAGAACTAATCATCAATGGAATAAGTGTGATGAGTAATATTAAATAGACAAAATTGCCCTTCGGTTAACCCACCATGCGCCGCCGACAACCACCACGCCGGAGTTTGAAAACCACCCAAAATGTCCAGATCCAACCTCCTAGATCTCCTCTTTGCGACTTCACCCTTTGATTCCCACCAAGAGTTTTCGACCCACACTTTTAAATCGAAAGTCAGAAAAATCGACGCAAATGAACCCCAAACTGTCCTCGCGTTGAAAAACGCCTAAAATAGCTTCTAAAGATGAGTCCAGAAACTCTCACCGCCAGCAACCTCTCCGTTGTATGATGTTTTATTTGCCTTGCTCTTTCAGATTCAAAGCAATCCTAAAAGGAAACGAGGATTTAGGGGGCAGAGAGAGATAGTTTACTGTTTAAGTTAAGAATATTTTTGACACTTCCAAAGAGAGTAGAGTATTTCAGAACAAAAAATGACACTTGGTTGGGGACTTGGAAGCATTACACCAAATAATATTTAGTTTTGCTCGTACAACCAGCTATTAAATTAGTTTTGTTCCAATACACTGAACTGAAATGTCATTTTCTCGGGCGAGGTGGCTTGACCCAATGACTCTTGTCTCTTGAGTGGTCAGTTACAGGAAAGGCTAGGGTCTGGACCTAGAAGTTGAGATCACGTGTCTGGGTTCTACTTTTCCCTTTCGGGGTTAATACAGTGTGGAACCATGCTTCGACTTCGATCGTGCTTTCGGGTCTTGTGTCAAATTCATTCTAGGTTGCCTGCCAGACTTGCGTGAATGGTTGGGTGACATTAACGTTGTTAATTTGTTGTCTTTTTTCTTTTCTTTTTTTTTTTCCTAATAAATGAGTTTGTATTTAGAAAAGATTACTAGGATAAGATTGGTAAATTAGATATAAAATCTTAATTTGGTTTAAATATGAAAGGCTAATTATTTGATACACCGGCAGTGTAAATTTTTTGACTTCACAAGCAAGTTGTGGAATTGACACATGTCCATTTTTTGAATTAATTAAGGGCAAATTATACAATACACCGTCAGTGGAGTTTGGTATGTATCCTCTAGGAACTAGATTGAAATATTTAAAACTTAATTAATTAAAAAAATGAATATGTGTCAACTCCACAACCCGCTTGTGGAATCCAAGATTTACACCACCGATGTATCAAATAATTACCTTAATTAAGTTTTAAATATTTCAATCTAATACTTAGAGGACATATGTCACCCTTCAGGACCCGCTTGTGTAGTCTGCTAAACTCCATTAAAAGTGTATTGTATAATTTGCCAATATCAAATAATAGTATAGAAAGAAATCTAGTTAAGAATCGGTACCAAAAAAAGAAATCTAGTTAAGAATATGATAAGGTAAAAGATCTTTTGAGTTGAATGAACATTTTCCCCCTCCCCTCAACAAATAAACATTTTTCTGTTGGATTCTCATTGCTATAATTAGTATAATTTAAAACAATAATTTCAACATATATATGAAATAATTGTATATCTTTTAGGAATCATAGAAAATTATATTCCTACTCTTAACTCTACATACAGATATAGTAGTTTATAAATTATAAATTCAATTGAAATAAAATTTGGACAAAAAATCAATTGAAATAAATGGATGATTTCAAAAAAAAAAATGTTTGGTTCAATGATTATAGGTATGATGATGATAATAAGATTATAGTATTTGTGTTCAAAAATAATCCAATCATTATATTTTAATGCACAAAATTAATTTTATTCTCCGATGATTCTTACACCGAACATACTTAAAAGTATACTAAGTACAATAGTTAAGGTCGGCCTAGAGTCCTTACTCTTCTAGTTTATAGTACATGATACCGAAACATACTAGTACTATTATGTTCTCAAGTTCAAATATTGTTTATAGTCTTTCACATCCCTATTTCGAAAAGCTTTGTGGGATATTCTTGATTAAATCAAAAGTTAATGAATTATAATTTTGTTAGTGACCAAGTAAAAACAATAGCTCCAATCATTTTTTTTAGAAACTAGAAACATAAAATTTAAGATTACATAAGTCTAAATCCTCTAAGGAAGACTACTCCTATATTGTATCTCATTCTCAAGCTTGGTTCTTATATATTGGATCATTTTTTTAGATAATAGTAAAACACTTATTGCTGAAATATATATTACTAGTCATATGCATGCAAGAACGGGAGTCCCGCGAGCTTGCTTCCGGACACGTCGCACGTTGTACTGCTGACTTATGGCGGGATGTTATTGTTGCGACGCGTGGGTGGAATTTCTCCTTTGAGCTTCAAAGTCCGGAGAGAGAAGAGGGGAAAAAATTGAAAAGCAATAGGCATAGATTGCGAGAGAAAACAGAAATCTATAGAGGGAGTCAAATGGTTTGCCGTTTTGAGTGAGCTGGGTTGGGAGAGAGAAGTTGGGCAGAGATGTCAAGGGAGAGGGAAGAACAGAGAGAAGGGGAAGAGGAAGAGGGGCAGGCGAAATAGACCGGTGGCGGGGTTGCTCTCCAACGACTTCCGACCCCTCAATCGCTTGGGGTTTGTTCTTCTTCCCTTTTTTTTATATATATTTTTTGCTTTTGATTTGTAGCATATGGTTATGTGTTTTTGCTTTGATTTTATTTCCTCTTTCTTTCCCCATTGTTGCCTCGGAGATGAGCCTGCATTTCGCCTGTTGAGGTGAGCGATTTCCATCTCTCACCGATTTTCTCTTTATACTTTTGTTTATCTTCATTCTTTCAGATTGCATCTGGGTCTGTCTGCTTTCAGGCCATGTTGTCCCCCAGCCTTGGCTCGCCGGATTCAAACTAATTCAACTGGTCCTCAGGTCCTTTTTTGCATCTTAATTTTTGATGATTTTTATTTGATTGTTGTAAAAATCTGATCTTTGATTTTCTTCAGTTCCCATGTTTATGAAATTCTTTTGTATGGAAGTTAGATGGTGAATATTTTTATTTCAATTTGAGTATCTGATTAAGTTCTTCGCTCTTTAATTAACCCACAATCCCTCAAAATTGGAATCAAGATCTTTTGCTGTGAAATTCATTAGGTAGATTCATTTAAATTTTCTAATTTATATAGAATTAAATACCATTTGATTGGATGATGGTTTATGCCATTGGACAGGTTGATGAAATATGAAAAGAGTTACCAAAGATTAAATCTTTTTGGTATAAGAAGCTACATTTTAGTGCACTTAAGAATCAGAGGAAAGGAAGTTGCAATTTATGTTTGTGGTAAGAATTGAAAGCTAGATTGTTTGAGTTAGATTTAGTATAGACTTTAACGTGTCCTTTGCTAAATATGTTTCCAGCTTTCTATTTGTTTGTTTTTGTACTTGAAAGTTGAATTGTAAGTTAACTGGTGATAGCGTGAATGAGACTGATGACCATATTTGGAAGCATATGAATGGGAAATGGTTCCTCAACGATTTATGTCTGTGTTTGCTTTTGAGTTCATTGCTTCATACAACAATTAGTATATGTTGTATTAACATAATTCTTGGGGAATTGTTGTGAATAGAGCACGAGGAAATTGAAGGAGTTGGGGAATGAAACCAAGGCAGAGGGAGGTGAGCTAAGGCCTGCTGTTATGGTGTTGGTTTGGTGCATAGTCTCAGAGCTGGATTAGCTTGGGATTCTTCTGACAAAAGTCTTATCTTTAGTGTAAGTTTCTACTCTTAACCCTTCCTTCCTTTGGGTTGAACTCAGTTATGGCTTCCACTATAATTGAGTTTGGGTTTCAGAGTTTCTGTTTCTCCTCTCTTGGATTGAATATTTGCAGAGTTTGTGAGTTTGAGTGATTTTTCTTTCATTCAGATTTCAATCCCAAATCCCAATTCATATCATGTCAATATTCAATGGAAGTTTTATCTGTTTTCCTCTTGGCAAATTTTAGCAAAATAATGTTTTTATTATTAGTATTTAGTAAAATCTTAAAATTTAACTTTGATCACATGAGACTTCTTAGTTTTGTTGTTTTCTGTATTGGCATTATGCAAGTTGTTTGATTCCATGGGATTTTAATATGTTTGATCATCTTTGTTTTTTCTTTGTTGGTATGGTATTGTGCATGTGTATACATACTAATTTGTAACACATCTCTCATTGCGGTAAAAGATTTCTATGAAGATGAGGTTTGTTAATTATCTCATTTCATGTTAATATTTTTGTACTTAAGAATGATATAGAAGTCAAATGAAGAAGGGTGCGCTTGTCCCTTGAGAATAATGAACCTCTTCCTTTACAATTTCCAAATGGTCCAGCTGTTGTTATTATACATACATGTGCAATTAGTGCTCTTGAGAATGCTATTTACCACGTAAAAGATATGCTTAGCTTGCTATATATCGACTTATCCAAATTTTGATTTTCGTGATATGATCAGCAGATTTTCATATTAATAGTATTAATTATGTTAGTTTATTTCTTGACAAAGAATATAGATCTCATCGGTTCCTGTGGATCTAACTCTTGGCCAATTTGTTTATGTTGTATGCTATAGGACTTTGGTGGTTTGTGGTTTCTTTGGAACAGAAACAATTTGAATTCTCAAATTGTTGTTGGAATGGAAAATTTAATAACATTCCAAACCTCCTTCAGGGATTAAAAGGGAGGACACCCTTTATATAGATACATATCACTACGTTGTATTAATTTTGTAAAGTTCTTTTATGCAATTTTATATTTTCTTTTCTAACAAAGAAATGCTTAAAATTATTCATGCTTGCCACGTATGTATAATTACCCAAAAATTTCTCACATAGAATCACCAAGCTTTTTGAGTCACTCTTCATTATGTTAATACACAGCTTTGAAAAACCATTCACGTATTGAAAAACCATTCACATATCCAATATACGGCTGTAAAATAATGGCCAAAATCCCGCCAAAATCCCGCGGCATCGCGCGGGCTCAACTAACTAGTTACTAGTTAAAAGTTACATGATCCGTTGATAATTGAAATATTAAGTCGTCAAGTATGAATACATAAGTAAATATCGTGTTAAATTATATTGGACTGCACAAATTTAATAGTGTCGATGTAAATATTCAATTCGTTGTTAGTATAGTTATAATATTTTTAATTTCAACGTAATAAAAAAATCTAAATCTAAATGATTGGAGACTCATCCACCATAACCAGGTACGCAACGCGGGTCGAATCCGGATTAGTCAGGGCTAAGCTTTGGATATCGGATGGGATTAAAAAAAAACAAATTTAGGAGAATTCACAAAGTAATATTGTTAGAGAGCTTTATTTTATGGAAAATTATACAATACACCGACGGTGGAGTTTAGCAGACTACACAAGCGAGTTCTGAATGGTGACATGTGTCCTCTAGAAACTAGATTGAAATATTTAAAACTTAATTAATTCAATAAATGGACATGTGTCAACTCCACAACCCGCTTGTGGAGTCCAAATTTTACACCACCGGTGTATCAAATAATTACCCTTATTTTATTTCAAAAAAAAAAAACGCTTTATTTTATGGGTTAAGCCCATATTCAGTTATTTTTTTGGGCACAAAGCCCATATTCAGTTCAGTGCTATAATAATAGGAAAACCGAAACCTATTGGGCTTTGGAGTCTAATGGTTTATAAAAACAACCCAAGTTGGCGGTTCTTTATTTTACTTTTTGCTCAGACTGCTGCCTAAAATTTTTTCCGTTCCTCTCAAACCAAAAACCCTTCCCCCAATTCATCGATCCTTTCCCTCAAGATTCAATAATTCCTTCCCAGATACGATAAATCATCAGCCATGGCATCAAGAGATGCAGACCCTTCGCTCGGGTACTTGACCCGTAAAGACACCGAGGTCAAACTCCCTCGCCCCACCCGAGTTAAAAACAAAACTCCGGCTCCTATCCAGATTACCGCCGAGCAAATCCTCCGAGAAGCCAGAGAACGACAAGAAGCAGAAATCCGACCACCCAGGCAGAAAATCACTGATTCAACTGAACTTGGTGATTAT
Organism: Corchorus olitorius; assembly: GCA_001974825.2. Classification (NCBI taxonomy): domain Eukaryota; kingdom Viridiplantae; phylum Streptophyta; class Magnoliopsida; order Malvales; family Malvaceae; genus Corchorus; species Corchorus olitorius. The sequence goes on along the minus strand of AWUE01017755.1, from coordinate 74,964 downwards.
CGTCTTCGCAAACGCAAGGAATTCGAAGACCTAATTCGCCGTGTACGGTGGAATATCAGCGTCTGGATCAAGTACGCGCAATGGGAAGAGTCTCAAAAAGACTTCAATCGAGCACGCAGCGTGTGGGAGCGAGCTCTCGAAGTCGATTACCGGAACCACACTTTATGGCTCAAATACGCCGAAGTAGAGATGAAGAACAAGTTTATCAACCACGCAAGGAACGTTTGGGACCGCGCCGTCACGCTTCTACCGCGCGTCGACCAGCTCTGGTACAAATACATCCACATGGAAGAGATGTTAGGGAATGTTGCCGGAGCTCGCCAGATTTTCGAGCGCTGGATGTCGTGGATGCCCGACCAACAAGGGTGGCTTTCCTACATCAAGTTCGAGCTTCGTTATAATGAAGTGGAACGAGCAAGGGCAATTTATGAACGGTTTGTTCAATGCCACCCTAGAGTCGGAGCTTGGATTAAATATGCCAAATTTGAGATGAAGAACGGGGAGATTGGAAGGGCAAGGAATGTGTATGAACGTGCAGTTGCCAAGCTGGCGGATGAAGAAGATGCTGAGGAGTTATTTGTTGCCTTTGCTGAGTTCGAGGAGCGGTGCAAGGAAACTGAGAGAGCTCGTTGCATTTACAAGTTTGCACTTGATCATATACCCAAAGGGAGTGCGGAGGAGCTGTATAAAAAATTTGTGGCTTTTGAGAAACAATATGGAGATAAAGAAGGCATTGAGGACGCCATTGTAGGGAAGAGGAGGTTTCAATACGAGGATGAAGTGCGGAAGAATCCGTTGAATTATGATGCATGGTTTGATTATATTAGGTTGGAAGAGAGTGTTGGGGTTCCGGGGAGGATTAGGGAAGTATATGAGAGAGCTATTGCTAATGTTCCCCCAGCTGAAGAGAAGCGGTATTGGCAGAGATATATCTACCTATGGTGAGTTTTTGTGTGCCTAATGGTGCTATCTTCTTTTTTAAATACATGTATATATATTGTGAAGGGTGTAACTGACTTATGAATTACTTGTAAATTAGGATAAACTATGCTTTATATGAGGAGCTTGATGCTGGAGATATGGAGCGGACGAGAGACGTGTATAGGTAGGCTTACTTTTACCTGCAATAGATTTATGTTTATGTTTTTTTGCTACTGTTGCGAAATGTTAGTGAAATTGCTGCTTCATTCATAGTCATGTAGACTAATTCTGAAAGAAATTGCCCCTTGCCAACTGTTACAATGTTTGAATGTTTTGGTTTCATTTCTTACATGTCCCTTTCTGGTGAAATCTTAGCTATGTCTAGGGAACATGCTGATGAAAAGGGGAAAAGAAAGAGGACATCTTTGATTCAATTTGCTATGAAGTACAAGAGAACTTGCCTAAGATTGATTGTGTTCCCACTTTTTTTATCCTTGTTGATTGTTCTATTTCTTTGTTGCATCAGCATCTTCAATCTTTCCGTGGCTGTCTTTCTGTTCCATATTTGCTTTATTCTTCCACGTTGTCTTATTGACAACTCTTTTTTCCTAGAACATTCTGACAAATAGCATCCTTTAAAAGGAAAAGAGAACATTTTTGAATGCTCATTATTTATCTTTGAAGCGGATCAGCTCTTTATATTGAAAAAATTATATGATAAATGACATTGTTTAAAAGGAAAAGAGAACATTTCAGAGTGCTCATTGTTTATCTTTGACTTGGGCTCATTAATTTGCCTTTTATTTGATGAATTTGCTGGTCTTACAAGAGCTAGTAGGCAGTATACTTGTATTTTGATGTGTGCTGACTAGCTCCTTGTTTATTTATATCTTTTAGGGAGTGCCTCAAGCTTATTCCCCATGAGAAGTTTTCTTTTGCGAAGATCTGGCTTCTAGCTGCGCAGTTTGAGATAAGACAACTCAATCTCAAGGGTGCTCGACTAATTTTGGGAAATGCTATTGGAAAGGCACCTAAGGATAAGGTAAGTGTTCAGCCTGATTCTGAAAGTTTAATAAGTTTGACTACATTAACATAAGTGTTCTCATTATGTCGTTTTCTTAACATACAGATCTTTAAGAAGTATATTGAGATCGAGCTCCAACTTGGTAATATTGATCGATGTCGAAAATTATATGAGAAGTATCTAGAGTGGGCACCTGAGAACTGCTACGCATGGAGCAAATTTGCTGAATTAGAAAGATCGTTGTCTGAAACAGAAAGAGCAAGAGCTATTTTTGAGCTGGCTATTTCACAGCCGGCTTTGGACATGCCAGAGGTGTTGTGGAAGGTATTTGCCTTATGAACATCTATTTTGTTCTGTTTGTCTAGTTACTTGTTTTTATGGTCAAGGCAGAAAGCTATTTGAAAGTTCTGGGGGTGTGGGGCAATTACTTAATTATCATTTCTGTATGTCAGCTGATAATTCTGTGTTATTGCTTCATCAATGATGTTTTATTAGTTTTCTTATCTCTTGGGAAGGTTTTTCTAAGAGACACGACTATATGAAATTTTCTATGGAACTTCACATTACAAGCAAACAGATGTATGTTTGCTAGGATATATATAATGTCTGTGTGTGCATGTGTGTATTATTGTCCTGAAATTTGGAAAGTCGTCAGGTCTTAACAGCAATGTTTCCATTTCTCCTTATTTTCCGCTTCTTTGGTTGATATTTTAAGAATATCATTTATATAATGATGATAGGGAAGCAAATGGTATTAATGTTGCTCATTCTTTGATGACAGGCATACATTGATTTTGAAATTGCTGAAGGTGAATATGAAAGAACCAGAGGATTGTATGAGAGACTTCTCGATCGTACAAAGCACTTAAAGGTGTGGGTTAGTTATGCGAAGTTTGAAGCTTCTGTGATGGAGGAGAATAATGAGGGTTCAGAGTTGCAACAAGATGGGGTCCATTATGAAGAGAAGAAGGAATGCATTCAGCGTGTGAGAAGTAAGTTTAGAATTGTCCAAAATTATGTTGCTATGCATCTTATTTGAACATTTATTTGTAGAACAAATTCTTACCTTTTATTTCCTTAACAGGAATCTTTGAGAGAGCCATTAACTACTACAGAACATCAGCACCGGAATTGAAAGAAGAGCGTGCTATGCTCCTGGAAGAGTGGCTTAACATGGAAAGTAGTTTTGGTGACCTTGGTGACATCAGCCTAGTCCAGTCTAAGTTGCCAAAGAAACTCAAAAGGAAGAGGCAAATTACAAGTGATGATGGCAGTGTTGTTGGGTATGTAACTCATTATTTGCTTTACTTCTGCCAGTTACTTAGTTTTATCATGTTACTGCTTGCTATCGCTTTAGTTGTTTTTTATTTTCAACTCAAGCTATTTGGGAGTGTTGGGCTAAAGTCACCGGGTTTCTCATGTTCGATAGCCCTCAAAACTGTGGCACTTCTTTTCCTTAATCCTTAAAGAGTCGTTTTCTCAATGGCATAAAGTCTGTTTCTTTGTGTGCACAGATGGCCAGTTCTAATCTCCTATTCATTGATTAATGTTTGTTTTCAACAATTTTCAAGAACGCGCCTAAAAGAACTGGCCAAAAGAAAAATCATATCTCAAACCCCATTTATAGATGTATTTACAGTATTAGCATGTATGTGTTATTGCGGATTACTAATATCGAATTTTTTGTCTTGGCAGATACGAGGAATATATCGATTATATGTTCCCAGAGGAAAACCAAGCCACAAATCTCAAAATTTTAGAAGCTGCATACAAGTGGAAAAGGCAGAAGACGACTTCTGACGAGGACTAGAGGTTATTGTTATGGTAGCTTTTCTGTACTTCCAATTTCCAAATGTAAATACAGCAAGTATGCTATGCCAGCTTAACTGCAGATTCTTTATGTATGAGATTAGCATTGTAACTGTTTGTATTATTCAAAACAAGCTTTGAAGGGAAGTTGTCTCTGGAGCCTGTTACGGGAAAAGCACTATAAGATTATATTTGAGTTTGGTTAAGAAATTTTCCTTTTACTTTGAAATGGATTTACCCTTTTGAGATTTTCCTTGTTCTTCTGTTTTCCCAGGAAAAATTTTGCGGTTTATTACTCCCTGGAATGTGGATCAATAAGCTGAATGTCTATGGAATTTGGATCCACCTTTTTTGTGCCAAGAAAAAGTGGATCCAACTTTGATCACCTAACTACAGCCCATCGTGGCCAAATGTCCAGTCAAATTCTACCTTCAAAACCAAAACCAGATTGAATTTCGAATTGGAGAGTCCAATATGTTTCAGAAACACAAGCCCAAAATTAGGATTTGCCCTTTTCAGCTTTTTGTTGACTTTTTTTAAAAAATCTGTTTGACCATGGGAAAATCAAATGGTTGTTGGCACATGCCACGTGGTCATGTGGAAATTGGAAATGGGAACAGTACACAACTCATCAAAACGTGACTGAAGTTGAGCTTCACTTTTCCATGTGGTCTCTAAACACTCTACGCTCCTCTCTTTAGACTTTAGTTAATTCATTCATTAATTATGAATTTTGCTTCAAAGTTTCTTCTTTTCATAAATGCTTTCTAGACTTACCTCTCTAACCTGCAATTTGGCAAATTGCTATTCTAATTTCTAGGATGCCAAAAATGCTAAGGATAACACAATTTATCAGGTGAAGGTCCAAACTCAATACTAGCATTTGGCACGATCAAAGTTATTTTGCAAGGCTAATTCTTCAAACTCTGGTTTACATGAAAAAGGAAAAAAAGAATCGAATATTAAATTCACTTTCAAATTTGGGTTAAAATTTCGATTAAGCTTTTAAGATCATAATATATTTTTTTTATTCCATCCGGTATCTAGGGTTTTGCCCTGACTAATCCGGATCTGATCCGTGTTACACACCTGATTATGGTGGGTGGCAGTTGCGTACGCAAGATCTCAAACCTGAAACCTACTTAAACTGAAACAAGTCGCTTACCACTTGATCCAACCCTTATTTGTTAAAATCATATATTTACGTTATTTTTTTTTTAAATTTTAAGATCTATCATTAGAATTTTCCCTTAAAATGATTTTTATTTTTATTAGTAGGAAGGATCAAAGATGTTAAGATTGAAGTTTAGATTAGGACGAGACAAAAGACAAAGCGCGGGACATCACCCACGTGGCATCACGTTGAATATTTGAGCCACTTATTTTTTTGACAGATAAAATTATCGCGTGTTTTCGTTACCTGAGATTGAGATAATGAGATTTTTGCCGCCTGGGCCTGGCTGGCTATTTTGGAGCTGGAGTGTAATAGAAACCGAAATCAAAGGGCAATTGTATCAAAGGCAGCGCCAAAATTTCCCTCTCCTCTCTCCTGGGGCTGGAATGTGGAGGACCCAGGCCAAGAAAACTAACAGCCAACTTTGAAATTTTTTTAAAAAAATTTTAATTAAAATTTAGGTGAATTCTATAATTCCCCTTTTGACTGTTTTCTCTTTTTTTTTCCCTGAAAATTTTCTCCTAATTTGCATTTTTTTAATCTCTCTCATTGCAAATTGATCGGCAGACAGAATATTCTCCTTCAATTCCCAGGTACTATCTGTTTTCAATGTAATTTTCCTGTTTGTTTTTCAATTTAAAATCCTTACCTTTGTTTGGATGTCAAGAAAATGCATTTGAAAACGGAAATTATTATCTAACATAATCTGAGATTTGGTATTAGAAGATATAGATAGATACCTCCCTTTGAATTACGTTAAATACGATCCTTATTTTCTTATGTATTTATTGATCTTGATTCATAGTATTTATTATTTTTGTTAGATTGAATTCTGAATTGGAATCTTACCTTTAGGTAGCTTTCAGCGAATGTCATCTCTTATCTAACATGATCGACGTGTAAATCAATTGATACAGTAACCTTATAATTTAGTCTTGAAAATTATGATTAAATTTAATCACCTGATTAAGATCGATTGACCTGTTGGCTGGTAAATTGTTTTTAATAAAGCGGGGGAAGTAGGAAAAGGTGTTTGAATTTTGTGACTCAAATGTGTCAAGAAATGGGTGGGGACTGGGAGCAAGCTGTTTCCTTTCGAAGATGACATTGCAAAGCTTATGCACCATTACTCATTACCCAATCTTTGGAAATATGGATTTATTAAAGGACCGCCATTCTTTTTTCGTGGGCCTCATTGTCAAAATCATACTAAAAAAGCTAGGCACTAGAATAATTGTTTTATTAGCATGTTAAATTAGTTAGCCTCTACTGCAGGAAGATTCCTAGATGTACAAATCTTTTACTTCTTCTGTTAGTTAGGTTTTTCGTAATAAGGGATTATTGGGATCATGCATAAACCATTGAGGCAAATGCTCGGATGCTTGTTATGATGTGATTCTATTTGTCGTGTATGAGTATTATAGTTGAAGACTCTTGACTTAGGATAAACTTCTCAAAGTGGGTGGTTAAGCATTTGCTATTAAGATTTAATAAGGGTGTGCTTTCATTAATGTATTCTTAATGTAGATAGGTCAAGAATGTATATTTAAGACTGACAGGCATACCTCATTGCATGTTTGCAAAACCAAATTATTCAATGACTTTGAATTCTGGCCAGTTTGGATAAATGTCTCATTCCATTTCTTTTATCACTGTTTATGATGTCTATATTTGATGATGATCTTCTTTTTCTTAACCATGCAAATGGAGTAGTTTGCTTTTATTGTTATTTTGTCTTTTGGTGCAAGCAAGTTTTATGTTAGTCAAGAGGGAGAAACAACAAGGTTTAAACCATCTAAATGCAGTGACCCGCCAAACTGTTTTTTGAGGGATCTATACCTAAGTCTATGTCTTTACTATGTTTGAATTTGGCAATCTCCAAATAGATTATCACCGTTATGTCACCTTATTTTCAGACACTTAGTTTAATGCGCTCGAGATGGAGAACACTTTTCTTTGGTTGGTGACTCATTCATTATATTTGCTGCAAATTTTCATATTGGAGATGAAGCATTAAAGACTGAGAAAAGAGTTATCCTGATACTCAAAACGATGGAGCGACTTGAAGGGGCTAAAGCAGGTTGGTAAAAATGAATGAAATCCATAAGAATGCACTTTATTTTGCTGTAACATCAATTTTTCCCCTTGCTGACATCTTACAGTGCTGGCCTCTTTTATCTTCCTCTGTATCAGAGAATCAAAAAAAGCTTGACTTTCATTAGAATTTCTCCCTATGGTTTTCTGTATTTCTAAAGTTTCTGCATCTTTCTAAAGCAACTTTTGATATATAATCTCAGTCAGTTTTATCAGTGGCCCATAGACTTTGCATTTGAAAAGTACAATTTCCCTGCTTTTTAACTTCGTAAACCTTAATGGATGCATTTTTACATATTTATGTGTCTGTTTCACTTATGTAAGGCAGTAGTCAGCAATACAAACTGGGAAGAAAAGTAAATTCCCTAATTTTCACCCTCAAGCATGAATATACATCAATTGACCATAGTTGAAATTCACTGTCATTGACCAAGTGAGGAATTATTTTGATAGTCTAGAAAATTGAAACAAGTATGGTTGTCACCGTGTTTCTCTTTCTGCAAAAGCACCAAGATCTGTTCACAATCCCGCTTTCCCCTGGGTTAACTGTACCTTCTAATAATTTGTTCTCTTCTATTTTTTGACTGTCGGTTTAATAATTCATTCTTTGATTACTTTCAGTAGCAGTCATTGTTTAGTGTTGATTGCTTTGTCAATTTTCCTGATTTGTTTTTGTGATAGTATTTTTTGTGCACTTGAAGATCTTAAGTGCTTTTACTAAGTTGATGTGAGTGTTGAAACAATTTTTTCTCTTGACACTTAATTGATGTTGATTTATCAGATCCAGTGAGTTCCTTGTTTTCTGAAGATGTCGAAAAGAAGTTGGAAAGAATTTTGAAGCTCATCAGGAGGAGGAACAGAGCGAAAAAAGAGCCAGAACTTGTTGCACTTGTTGAGGACTTTCACAGACACTACCAGTCGCTCTATGGCCTGTATGTTCAGCTTAGACAAGCGTCATTTGAGACAACTGATGGTGGAAAGGGAAATGAAAATTACTCTCATTCTGCCTCCGGCTCAGAGTCTGAATATTATTCATCTGATGATATCGAAATTAGCGACATGGCAGTTTATAACAATAGAAGTTTGCATAGAATGATGTCAGACAACATGAAGGAAGAACTTGAAAAGGCATGTGCAGAAGTTGCTGAACTGAAGCATCTATTAGCCTTGAAGATTGAAGAGAAGGAAGCTTTAGCTTCAGACCATCTGGTCGCTTTGAGTAAAATACAAGAGATAGAGACCATTAATAGCAATTTGAGAAAAGAAGTGGATGAAAAAGAGCAGAGAGTTTCTGCTCTTGAAAATGTGTATAAGGAACCAGTAACAGAGCTAGAGGAGCAGTTAACTGGCTTGAAAACCGAGCTGGAATCTCTGCAGCACCAAAAACGGGATTTGGAAGCTCAGCTTGATGATCAGAGGTCTGAAACTAAACAGCATGGAGAGACAAATAAGGCACTGTATGCGCAGATTTCAGAACTTGAATTGATAGAAAAGTTGGATGGAGATGAAGTAACTAAATTAATGAAGCAAATCAAGGACAAAGAAAACGGTTTAATGTCTAAAATTGAAGAATCAGTGGCACGTGTCGGCAACCTGAAAAAGCAGGTGGACTACTTACGATCCCAAAATTGTGAGGACAGAGGAAGTATTGCTTGCAAAAATAATGAATCATTTGATCAGGAAAATGTGATAAAGAAGGAACTGGAATCCCTTCGCAGCCAGAAAACTGAATTAGAAATTCTGCTAGAGAAAAAATCTGAAGAAATATCCCAGTATCTGATTCAGGTGGATAACCTGAAAGGGGAATTAGCAAGAAAGAGTGCTAGTGAGCAGTTAATGGTGGAGGAAAAAGAAAGCTTACTGGTGCAGCTGACGGACTTGGAGTCACAGGTGGATACTTTACGAACGCAGGAAAAGATATCAGAAGATGAAGTTAGGTGTAAGATAAATGAGATCAGTCAATTGAGAGAGGAAAAGGATGCCCTGCAGGCTCAAATCCTAGAACTGGAAACACTACTTCAGGAGAGAGGCCTTGAACTTTCTGCTCTTCGGGATGATAGCGAAAGTGACAGGATTAAAGAAACTGCTACGATTGTAACCTTGAATGCAGAGATTGAACGCCTACAAATGGAGTTGGATACCCTGAAGAAGGAGAAAAGCCAGTTGGAGTTGCAAATTGCTGATCAGCAGAGAATAATGAAAGAAAGAGAGGAAAGTGTCAACAAAACTGTGGAGGATTCTAACCCTCAACCGCTCAAGAGATGGTCCTCAGTGACCAAGTCAAATATCCAAGTCCTAGAAAAAAAGATGGAAGATTTAGCAGAAGAGTTCCGCAAGAAAATCGAAGATAACATACGTATATTGTTGCAGAGGATCAAGGTTGCTGAAAAAATACACTTCGAGAACAAGGAGACTCACAAGATAATAAAAGAAAGGCTGGAGGTAGAAAATGCAGCACTTGAAGAAAAGCTTGCCATGTATGAAGCTGAATTCAGGAAGCTGACAGATACATTGGATCCCGGAAACTCCATGACCTGCATGTCGAATGTCACGGACGAGGTTGGTTCTGAAATTGATTGCGAGACAGGGTCAGAATGCGATATGAAACAGCTGAATAGTAATAATGTGGGTTTCCTAGTAGCTGAATTGGATAAACAAAACGAGGCATTGTTAAACAAGAAGATTTCGGAGTTGGAATGTAAGCTCAGTGAGGAAGGAGAGGAAAAGCGGAGACTGATTAAAGCAGTGAATGAAGTTGAGAAAAGAATGGGAAAACTGGACAAGATTATGAAAGAAAAAGATGAGACATTGTTCAGTCTTCAAGAAGAGAAGAGGGAAGCCATAAGGCAGCTCTGCCTCCTGATTGATTGCAAGACAGCACCGGAAGGCGATATAAAACAGCTGAATGGCAATGTGGGTTTAGTAGTAGCCAAATTGGATAAACAAAACGAGAAATTGTTAAGCAAGAAGGTCTCGGATTCGAAATCTAAGCTCAGTGAGGAAGGAGAGGAAAAACTTAGACTTATTGAACTAGTGAATGAGGTTGAGAAAAGAGTGGGAGAATTGGAGATGATTAAGACAGAAAAAGATGAGACATTATTGAGTCTTCATGAAGAGAAGAGGGAAGCCATAAGGCAACTCTGCCTCCTGATTGACTATCACCGCTGCCGCTGTGACCATCTCAAGGAAATCATCTCAAAGTTGACTGTTAGTAGCAAGAAAAAGACATGAAATTTTGCTTAACTGTCTGAATTGTTATACTTTTCTTACATAAATGATAAATCTCAATTGCTTCATTAATTTTTTTGTAAGAGTAATAATGTTTTCTCAACGAATCTTCTTTTTTTGTGCGACACAAGTGTTGTAGTTGTAGAGTGTACCCAATGGTACAAACCTCAGAAGCAGGAAGTTTCCTATTGCTAAAGAAATATCTCCCTGCAGTTTGTTACAGTAACGGCAAGTGAATTTTTCGAAACATCGAAATAAACGTGAAGACACAAAAGCGCGGGAAAACAATAACTGGCCAATGCTTTTTTTATTATTTTCCCGAAATCAAAATATCAAAACGACAAAACATCTCGCGTGTTCTTATGACGAGAAATTGAGAGGCTGAAGGGTAGGACTGTAAATAATTAACAAAGGGAAGGGCAGTTAATGTTAAACAAAGCTCCAAGGATACCATCCTCCTCCTGACCCTGAGAATTGAAAAGCTACAAATTGCTAAAGGAAGTGCTCTAATCCAAACAAAATCGCTTTCTCCATTTATTCTTTTTTCTTTTTTTAAAAATAACTATTGCTTATTTCAGTTTTCAAAAAGGAATTCAAAACACACACTCTCTTTCTCTCTGAGTTTCTTATGCTCTGTTTTTCAGATTCTTCTACTTCTTCTTAATCAAGCTTTGGAGCTCTTGCTTGGAGGTAATCTTTGATTATCAACTTAGTTTCTTCTTTGAATTACTTTAGCTTTAATTTCAATCAAGACCTTTGATCTTTGCCTGAATCTTCGAAGAACTTCAGTAACTTCAGTTTTGATAGTTGAATTTTAGTTGAGTTTGTATTTCTTTTCTTTTACATGATTTGCTGAATTTATTTGAGCTTTGATTTTACTCGTTTTCAACTTGAAAGCGCCTTAGATCTTTTTTTCTCCTCGAACGTTTGATTTTCATTTTCTGGATTCCTTGTGATTTTGATTTCTACGAACGGAAATCACCGCTACTTCCAGAAGTCAAAAAAAAGTTGAAACTTTTATAAAGATCATGAATCATGATTCCACTTTCCAGTTCAAGTCAATGATTTTGTTTGTTTTGAACTTCTGGTTTTCATCGTTTTAGATTTAATATTTTTTTAATCATATGTTTAATATTTTACTCGTTTGATTTGAAGATAAAAAAGAAAAATCTATTTGTTTTTTGCAGAAACTTAGCTAAGCTTCTGGAGCAAGATTGATTGATTCAGAAAGGAAAGTGGAGAGAAAGCCTCAGGTAAATAATGCCAAATTATTACTACCCCTTCCTTACTGTTCATTTAGTTTATTTTACTTTCCTTTTATTAACACAAAGAAATAATAGTGTTTTGTTTTACCATAAAAAAGTTCATCGTAATTGAGTGATAATTGACTGGGCCTTGCCTTCTGTTTTACTGTATGAACGGCAAATAAGGAAAGAACAAAAAGAACAGCTCACCTTTTTCGAAATAATAGCTGTCTTTTATCGTTCAAAATCAGCTTCTCTATTTCTGGTTGGGTCTTTGGTGATTCCTTTTCCTTCCATTCCCCAGTGAATGTGATGATGAGGTGGCGCCAGGCCAGACTTTATTCATCATATGAAATCTGCCGCTTTGCTGACGTGTGCTTCTTTAGAAAATTGCTATTGGCCTTTTAGCTGTTTTTTGTAATCTAATTTATTCGCTAATCTTGCTTATTGCATGCTTAACAATAAATAAATAATCTAGTAGTAAATGGCAGTGGTCATGCATGAATCTCATTATGTGGGCCCCTCTTATAATACTGTCCATGCTCTTAAAAACATGTTCATACTTCTTTATTAAGTATTATTTGCTTGATTGATAAATCCTGTAGATGCTAAGATCCTAAGATTGGATCCCAACTTCAATTAGGTTGATATTGTTGCTTTTATGTAAGTTATATAATTGTCATTTTTGAGCTGGATTGCTAAAGGAGTTTGGATTTTATTTGTAATTATTTGCTTTTTCAGTGATTAGAAATAGAAAGCAGTGCGTACTTACCAAAAGTGAAAATTTCCTTTCTAGGTGTAGTTTCTAGGTGTAGTTACATGGATTCATTGCTTGTTGTTTCATGGTGAGGGCAAAAGGTTTTGAGTATAGGTGGGGTTGGGGCCATTACTTACATAGATTTAACGGCTGTGGCTTTCTAGGGAGGTTCATGAATCAGAGTATTTATTGACACTTAATGCTTAGTAGGTGAAAAAGGAGGAAATGTTAGGTATTGAGCAATGGAGATTATAGGATATACAAGATAATTTTGATAAACATATAGGAGGGTTCTTCTTGTTGATCTATCTGGATTTCTGGAATTCAATAGGAAGATGTATGGTGGATGATTGAGTTGGATTGGTGTAGTACTTCTGTAATTGGAATTTAGTAACTTAAATCCAGTTTCAAATTGGTACAAGGTATGCAAATGAATCTTGGCATGCTTCATATTTTATTTGTTCTGATATGTCACTTAAAAACAAGTTGATATTACAAATTGATAATATTCAAAAGTGGTCCACCACTGCTGGTCAACTTTGTGACATTGTTTCTCACATTCTTTAGGAGTTTGTAATTTGGAGCATTAGAGTATTTTCTTTAGCAATAAAGAGGGGCCTCTGCCCAAACAGGACTATTGTTATTTGTTAATGTAGATAATTTGCTTCTGGAAAAAGCCATCAGTTTGCTATTTGTAATAGTGCCAGAGTTCTTTGGTTAAACCTTTTAGTTAAGTATTTATTTGGAATCTCAAAAAAAAGTATTTATTTGGAAATTCAACAGTTATACAAAAAAAACCTGATGATGTTTACACCTTTTTGCATTGATTCACTTGTTTTACGGGTATGTTACACAGTTTCTGGTTGAGTTGGCTTGAAACTAATTACAAGGTATCCTTGGTTATGCTTTTCAGATTAAATTCTCCACATGGAGATTGCTTGGTCTTCGTGCAAACTCGCTGAGCAAAATTAGTTGGTAATCTTACTAAGAGATGACCAAGCATCGGTTTAGGGAGTCTATAAAGTCCTTCTTTGGGCACCATGTTGATCCAGAAAAAAATGAGCAGCTTAAAGGAAGTAAAATAGGTAATGTTCTACATTTTACTGATTTTCTTTTGGTGCAATTCTCCACTTTACTCAAACTTTTTGACGGATGGTTGGAAATTGCACAATAAGCTTAACATGATGTTCCACTTATGGTGTGCTCTCTGTTATTATCTCAAGCCTAAACTCTCTTCATTGCAGAAATCGATGACAAGGTGACAAAAATATTGAAGCTCATCAAGGATGAAGAAGTTGAAGAAAATGATGGGATCTCAGTAGCTAACTCCAAGAGGGAACCACTTATTCAGTTAATTGAGGATTTCCACAAGCAGTACGAGAATCTCTATGAACAATATGATCATCTTACAGGAGAGCTGAGGAAAAAAGCCCATGGCAAACGAGAAAAAGATACCTCCTCTTCATCAAGTTCAGATTCAGATTCTGATCATTCTTCAAAGGGTCGAGGCAGTAAAAATGGAAAATTGGAAAGTGAATTTCAGAAAATAGCGGAAGGCATTCAACAAGAACTTGATTCAGCAAATCTTGAAATTGCTGACCTCAAGAAGAAGCTGACAGCTACAAGTGAAGAAAAAGATGCTATAAATGCGGAGTATCTAGCTTCTTTAAGCAAGGTTCAAGAAGCAGAGGAAACCATCAGAAACCTGAAGCTTGAAAATGAAAGATCAGAGAGTGAAAAATCAAAACTTGTGGTTGAGAATGAAGAGCTGAGGCATCAACTGGACACTGCAGGTAAGGTAGAAGCTGAGGTGAATCAACGATTGGATGATCTGATTAGAGAAAGAGACAACTTGATTCTAGAGAAAGAGACTGCTGTCAAAAGAACCGAAGATGGAGAGAAGTTTGCAGAAGATCTAAGAAGAGAAGTTGATCAGCTAAAGGAGGAAAATATAACTCTAAAGCAAGAGCTTGAGAGTGTTACAGGGGAAGCTTCCAATATTAAGCAGCAGCTGGAATCCGCAGAACAACAAGTGTCAGAATTGAGCCACAATCTGAATGCTACCATGGAAGAGAATAAATCGCTGAATTCAAAACTCTCCGAGGTTGCAAATGAGATTCAGCATGCACAGGACACAATACAACAACTCATGGCTGAGATGAGTCAGTCAAAGGAGAAACTTAATGAGAAAGAGAGGGAGCTCTTGACTCTCACAGAGTTGCATGAGCTGCATGGGAATCAATCTTCTGCTCAAATAAAAGAATTAGAGGCACAAGTGACAAGATTGGAACTGGAGTTGGAATCACTGCGAGCAACAACCAGAGATATGGAGGTGGAAATAGAGACCAAAGCAAATGAAGCAAAACAGCTGACAGAGCAAAATGCTGGATTGCAATCTCAAATTTCAGAACTTGAAATGATGTCACAAAAGAGAGAAGATGAGCTTCTGACTCTCACAAAGAATGTCGAGGATAATGAAAAAGAATCATTGTCTAGAGTGGAGAATTTGACAGTGCAGATCAACAATCTGCTTGCAGACTTGGAATCTGTACGCTCCCAGAAAGCTCAGTTGGAAGAACACATAGTATCTAAAAGTGATGAAGCATCGATTCAAGTCAAGAGTTTGATGGATCAGATAAATTCATTGCAGCAGGAGCTGGAGAACTTGCATAGCCAGAAAGCAGAATTGGAAGTGCAGCTTGAGAGAAAATCCCAGGCTATTTCAGATTATATGATTGAGATCGAAAAGGCAAAAGAAGAGATATTAAGCAAAACCGGGGATGAACAGAGAGTTTTACAGGAGAAAGAAAGTCTGGTGGCACAACTGAAGGATCTTGAGTTTGAGATCAATTCACTAAAGAATCAGAAATGTGAACTGGAAGAGGAGCTAAGAACTAAAATCGAAGAGAATGGTCAGTTGAGGGAGGAAAAGGTGGGGCTACAGGGGCAAATTTCTGAATTAGAGAAGACACTGGCAGAAAGAGAGCTTGAAATCACTGCTCTGCTCGAAAAACATGCAAGCACAGAGAAAATGTTGGCAGAAAGAGCACTTGAGATCACTGCTCTGCTGGAGAAACATGCAAGCATTGAGAAATCATTGACAGAAAAAGAACTTGAGTTGATTGCTCTCCAGGAAAAACATTCAAACACAGAGAATGAAACTTCTTCCAAATTAACAGCACTAGTCGAGCAGGTCAATAATTTGCAGCAGGAGTTGGATTCTTTACAGACTCAGAAACAGGAACTGGAATTGCAGCTTGAGAGAGAAAGACAAGAATCATCAGAAAGACACACTGCTCTGCACGAAAAACATGCGAGCACAGAGAAAATGTTGGCAGAAAGAGGACTTGAGTTCACTGCTCTGCAGGAAAGACATGCAAGCATTGAAAAATCATTGGCGGAAAAAGCACTCGAGTTCACTGCTCTCCAGGAAATACATTTAAACACACAGAATGAAACTTCTTCCAAGTTAACAGCACTAGTCGAGCAGGTCAATAGTTTGCAGCAGGAATTGGATTCTTTACAGACTCAGAAAAAGAACTGGAATTGCAGCTTGAGAGAGAAAGACAAGAATCATCAGAAAGACACACTGCTCTGCACGAAAAACATGCAAGCACAGAGAAATTGTTGGCAGAAAGAGGACTTGAGTTCACTGCTCTGCTCGAAAAACATGCAAGCATTGAGAAGTCATTGGCGGAAAAAGCACTCGAGTTCACTGCTCTCCAGGAAATACATTCAAACACACAGAATGAAACTTCTTCCAAGTTAACAGCTCTAGTCGAGCAAGTCAATAATTTGCAGCAGGAGTTGGACTGTTTACAGACTCAGAAAAAAGAACTGGAATTGCAGCTTGACAGAGAGAGACAAGAATCATCAGAAAGACTAGCTGCTCTGCACGAAAAACATGGAAGCACAGAGAAAATGTTGGCAGATAGAGGACTTGAGTTCACTGCTCTGCTCGAAAAACATGCAAGCATTGAGAAATCATTGGCGGAAAAAGCACTTGAGTTCACTGCTCTCCAGGAAATGCATTCAAACACAGAGAATGAAACTTCATCCAAGTTAACAGCGCTAGTCGAGCAGGTCAATAGTTTGCAGCAGGAGTTGGATTCTTTACAGACTCAGAAAAAAGAACTGGAATTGCAGCTTGAGAAAGAGAGACAAGAATCATCAGAAAGATGGACAGAAATGGAGAACCAGAAATCCGAGCTAGAAAGCCAAATCAACGAACAACGGAGAACGCTAGAAGAAAAGGAAGAGGCATATAACAAGTTGGCTGAGGAGTACAAACAGGTTGAAGGCTTCTACCAAGACTGCAAGGCAAATCTTGAAGTTACAGAAAAGAAGATGGAAGAAATGTCTGAAGAATTCCATAAAACCATTGAAACTAAAACTCAGATTGCAGCTGATCTGAAGCAAATGGTTGATGACCTTCAAAGAGATTTGGAAGCAAAAGGGAATGAGATAAATGACTTAATAAGCCAGATTACAGATCATCAGAGAATGCTAAAAGAACAAGAAGATGCATTTAACAAGCTAAGTGAGGAGTACAAAGAACTCGAAGCTTCATTTCAGGAGAGCAAAGTAAGCATTGAAGCCACAGAAAGGAAGATGCAAGAAATGGCCGGAGAGCACAATTTAGACGTTCTATCCAAAGATCAAATAGTAGCTGATTTGGAGCAAACCATTGAAGATTTGAGAAGAGATATAGAAATGAAAGGAGACGAGCTGGCTACTTTGGTTGAGAACGTCCGTACAATCGAAGTCAAGCTCCGGTTATCAAACCAAAAACTCCGTGTCACGGAACAGCTACTAACTGAAAATGAAGAGAGCTTCAGAAAAGCAGAAGCAAAGCTCCTGGAAGAACAGAAAGTTCTGGAAGAGAAGGTCATGACATTGTCCGGAATAATCGCTGCAAACAATGAAGCCCATTGGAAGATGATCACAGATATTTCAGAGAATGTGAATAATACCATTTCTGGATTCGAAGCTGTCATCCAGAGATTCGAACAAGGCTACCAAAACTACGAGCATTGTATCGAAGAAACATCGAAAGAGCTAAAGATTGCAAAGCATTGGGTTGCAGAGACCAAGAGTGAAAAGAAGCGGCTGATGAATGAAGTGACCAACTTGATTGAGCAAGTCAAAAACCAGAAAGAACAAGAATCTGTGTTACGAGAAAAAGTTGAGAAGCTACAGAGTAAGGCAAACAAGGAAGAAAGCGAGAAGGAGAATCTGCTGAAAACTGTGAACCATTTGGAGAAGAAAGTGGAATTATTGGAGACAGTGATGAAGGAGAAAGAGCAAGGAATAGTGGGTCTGGGAGAGGAAAAAAGGGAGGCCATTAGGCAGCTTTGCTTGTGGATTGATTATCACCGCAGTCGTTGCGATGATCTCAAGGAAATACTTTCCAGAACAGCCAGAGTCCAGAGGGCAACCTAGAAGGAAAGTCTCCGGCCCTGAATATATTGTTCATTCCATTATTATTATGTTCATTCTGGTTTTGAATTTTTATATGGATTCATTTTTCATTGTTTCATTTTTTCTTTTTTCACTCAACAAGTTGGGCTGTTGATAGGGGAAAATTTTTCTCATGTTTATTTTGGCCCAAATTTGTCAGGTAATGTTTAGATATAGCATATAATGTCTCATGATGAAACTCGGCTGCGTCGTGCGTGTAAAGAAATTTGGATTTTTCATCTGCGTAAAAAAATATGGTTTTGAGTGAATTTCCTACTTCATTCACAAAATAATTTGAGAGAAAATGTTACTCAAATCTTGAATTTGACTCTATATTACTTGCATTTTTTCTAAATTTATGTCTCCCAAGTACTGAAAGTAATCGTAATTAATTGTCACATTTAAATATATAATGATGTTAATTATTAATATTAAGGTATTTAATAAAAAAATAATAATAATAAACACAAATGGAACTTGGTAACAGAAAATTCTAAATTCACTAATAAATTATAAAAGAGAAAATCAGTTAATTTCAGAAAGCAAGTCAGCAGGCATAATTTCCTGACAAATATACTATTTTCTGATAACCTCCTGAGAGATTCTTTATTGCGACAACATATATGAATAAGAGCTAAAAACCCTACGACTGAAGTAAAGAAGATGGGTGTAAAGCCTATTCAGCAAGGAAGAAATATCAACAAAAGCTATAAGGGGGCTCCTAATATCCTCCGACCTTCAGAAACTAAAGTAATTCTCGAATAATATAATACTACTTCCTTCCCTTCCGCTCCACCATAATGAACATAAAAGATAAGAACCAAAAATCTTGGGAGTTTCCTCAGTCTGATATCCTTAACTCAACTCCCAGAACATCCTTCACCAACTCGTATGTGACAAACGCGATTGCTATTGAAGGGACCACCTGAAACAAAATGGCAACAAGAGATATAAAGTAAGTTTTCCTTGCTGAGGAATGGTTTTGATCAACCAGCATGCAAAGAAGCTAATGCTCCAAAAGGATTACAGTAAATAATGGAGAAGAAGCAATTGGTAACTACAACTTATTTGTGAAGAGGAATGCATCGAGAGAGAGCACAGACAGACTGAGATGTTGAACAAACCTTCACTGAATTGGGAACCAGACCCTTGTATAATGCTCCGAAACCCTCATACCGAACTGTTTTCCTGAATGCATCAACCATACCAGTATATTCAAGGGGTGCTTTGGTCTTCCCATCACCAGTGACAACTGAAGCAGCATCTTTCCAGCCAACCATTTGCATTCTCCGTCGAATGACATCAAGAGGGTAAGCAACTGTCTGGCCAACCGTTCCAGCAGCAGCCCCACATGCAAGCCTTGTTGTAACACCCAATTCATTGTCCTCAACTAGCCCAAATGGTTTGGTTTTGATCAACCAGTCTTTCAGAGATTCATAAACAGCAAAGTTAAGACCCACGTATGGCACCTATAAACATCAAAAGTGTCTTTTAGGTCTATGTATACAAACAAAAGGAGAGTTTTTTTTTTTTTTCCATTATAAAAGTCAACCACATACAAAATTAAAAGTATCAAACCAATGGACAGCTATATGCAAACTAACTTGCAGACTAGTGCAAACAGACCAGAAGTGGAAATCATCATCCTAGCAAGAAGTCTACATCCATATGAATGAATGCAGATCCCTATAAATAATGCAAGTGACAGTAAAATATTCAGGCATCAAAACTGCAGATTTCTACTTACAACTCCTATTACTGATGGTAACCAGCCTCTGTACAAAGCACGGGGACCCTCTTCCTTTAATACTGTTGAAAGAGCATGGATGATTCCTCTATACTGGCGAGGCGACTTATCAGTCTACAAAACATAACAAGTAGACATTAGCCATCAAAGTCAGATAACAAAAGGCCAGCCATCCTACAAGTCGAATGAAACTCCATCCATAAGTCAAAACAAATTAAGGTCCCAGAAAGAAATTAAAGAGTTTACCTGGACAGTTAGACGACCTCGTACCATATCCATCGGATAAGTAGCTGACATGGCAATAATTCCAGCACATGCACCAGCTCCGAGTCGTAGAACTGGAGTGAGTTGAGCATCCTCTGCAAGTCAAAATTAGAGAAGAAAGTAATAACTAAATATGCTAATCACAATATCAATATTTGCAACAGAATGCAAGGCACCTTGTAGAGCCCTAGTCACACAATCCAGGGCACTCATTTGTCATTTAATGTGGCACAAAATCATCAGACATTTAGCTCACTAAGTTCACGAGCAGGATATATTTGCCTCAATAATTGCATAAACTCAATGAAATTGAATCATGCCAATCAGCTTCAAATACCACAAATGTTACACGTATAATTGAGTGGTAAATAACAAAAAAGATTATAAAGGCAAAAAAGATGCAGGCATACCATTTCCTGTTTGCTGTCGGTAAAGGCGTAAAATCACCCTAGATTAAAAGGTATAAGTAAAAGGAAAGTGATTAGTTCATACTTTATAATACTTATATGGTACTTCAAAGATTAACATATGCATCATTTAACTGATGTAGAAAGTGTAAGGAAAACATCCAAAGGCTAATGGTGAATAAAGGAACTCCTAAAGCTTACTTAGATGCTTCCTCATAGCTGAAAAACTTCACTGCTGAGTTAGGAACTATGCGAGCACAATTAGTACCATTTCCCTTAAACAATCCCCTTAAACCCTCAGTTCTCCATATATATTTCAAGCCCTGGATTGTTCCGTTGTACTTTATACTATGAGGATTCTGAACCTGCAGATTTTGAAAGGAAATCTTGTCACCCTACACCCTCTAAACAATATAAACTAATACTAGAAGAATATAGCAAAACATCAAAAATGCAAAGCCATAATCATTAGCACCCTAAAGATCCTGAGAATAGACATTAAGTTGAATCATCATACTAGAAGAATTAGAAGACAACTAGTGATAAGGGATTGAAATATAGCTTAAAAGCATACAGATGAAATCAGAACTCAATGAATAAGGACCAATGACAATGAAAAACTACCTGAAGTAAAATTTTTAATCTTTCTAGGGGAGCAACAGCAGTACGAGACCTGAAACAGATAGATAAACCTTTCAGTCTAGGAAGAATGAAAATGCAAATAGTAAGTCAATCATGACCCTAACAAAGATGCAGCAGTACTCTATAATCCTAGCGCAGTGTGTAAGCACAGCAAATGAAGAAAACATAAAAAACAGTAACATGGTAATATTTCTCCCTCTGATCTTCCGTACCATTCCCAAAACTATTTTCAGGCAGAAAATGTTTCCAAATATAACTTCTTAGATCATGAGGTTTACTACATTCTTCACATATCATCATCCCAAGATTCAATCCTCCCTCTGATCCTCAATTCAGTTCTCAAACCATCATCCAGATAACAAGATTACAATCACATTTCTCAAAGCATCAAATACCACCATGTTCACTCTCCTTGCAGTTTAATGACCATCTCAAACTCTTATAATGTTTACTAAATGTTCAATGTTGAAATACTATATCAAATCGAAGTAACCATATGGAAACAAGATCTTTTATACATCTCAAGCTGTTGAAACGCTAAAGTACCAATTCCGTAAAATACTTAAAAGGGGGAAAAGGGGGGGCTTTACATGAAAAATCAAGAAACATGAAACTATTACTACTATTATATAGTAATAAATTAGCTGTTCATCTATACGAGCTTTTGTGTCTCAGAGAATCTCTGCATCATAAGCAATTAATTCCAGACAGTGAACTGCATATGTTTATCTTTGTTTCAAAAAAGAAATACCAGGGGGAAAGAGACCCTAATTCAATATTTAAATAACGAGTACTAGTAGAGATATAAAAATGTTCAAAATTTTAATAGTTGAAACAGAGAATTAAACGTATATGAGAACATTTTCATTATAAGATAAGAGAGTAAGAAACTAAGAATTACTTTCACATTTTGACAAAAAAAAAATGTTAACTTTCTGGGATTAAACAGAATAGAGCAAAAAAGAACGATACTTTCCTTGAGATATCCAACCTTCAAAATTAACAAGTTCCATCAAAGAAGACACTTCTTTCTAAAACAGGGAAACGAATTCATACGAAGAATTGATATTATTTTTTTCCAGAAGTGGAAAAGAAAACTAACTCAGTAGAAATGTTGAACAAAAGGTAAAACTAAAACAACACACAGTATAAAATTTCTCAAACAAGAAGAGAAAATATGATAAAACTTCACTTCGAGAGTTATTACTTCTTTAGAAAAAAAACCAAGAAAAAAAATCGGATCGAAGAAAAAAGACAAAAAAAAGAAAGGCACTTACACGCCACCGGCGACACCACCAGCAACAAGAGACTTGCAAATAGTAAGTAAGGCGTGACTCGGCGCTTTAACTCCTTCGCTAGCAAGCTTCGCTTCTTCCGCAAGGTTCACGATCGTCGACACCGCCGACTCGCCCCTTTTCACATCCTCAGACGCCATTTCTCGGGAGAGAGAATAATAAAATGAAAAAATAAAAAGGCAAAACAAACAAACAAAGAAAGGAAAAAGCGAATATAACGCGAGAACCCTAACTTATCCGGCCAGTGTGGGCGTTGACCGGAGTCCGGTGATCGGCGTAGAAGAGGAGATCCTCTCTCCGGCGATTATGGGAATGAGTGAGAGTGAGCGAGCATTGGCTAATGACGTAATAAAAGGGGAGGCGCTTTGGAGGAAAATGTAACCAACCGCTTCGGTTGGGTTGGGACTTAAAGAGGTTTATATATGGACAATTTTGGAAATTTGAGAATTTGATTTTTTTTTTTTAAGAAAATGGAGAATTGGATTTTTTTTTAAAAAAAATATTACTAGTAAAACAGAAAAAAACGTGGTACAAATAACAAATGTACGGTCGCCGCATTTTTATTAGAAAAATAAACAGGTAAATTTTGTTTTTGATTATTGATGAAAGATCTTTGCTTTAGAAGGAAAACAAAAAACAAATTATTATTAGGGGTATTATATATATTTATATTTATATAAGGTGGGTTGGTGAGAAAGTTAAGTAAGATTATTGAAAATATTTATTGAATTTCAATAATTTTTTTAATCCAAGACCTTGAACAGCCAAGTACATTGTTTTAGACCCAAAAAATTGAATTTCTTTTTCTTTGAAGTACTAGCTAAGTAGCTATAATGACTAAATTTTGTAAGAAAAAATAAATAAATAAATTTGTTTATTTATATTAGAATAGTAATATTCTACTAATAATTTTTTATATATTTCAAAATGAAGGATTAAATAGAAAAATCTCTTATCATCACCAAAAAGAAAAGTATCTAGGTCAAGCTAGAATGGGTTGACATGTGATCATCATAGTAATAAGAGCCCAACCCAAATCGAGCCTGGCATGATCAACAACTTTTTTTTATGGAAAAAAAATCATTCATTTTTTTTTTTGCCAAAGAAAAATGAATGATGAAGGAGAGGATAATGAAGAAAAATAAAGCCTTGATACCGGATAATCCGGATTAGTCAGGGCAAAGCCCTGGGTATCAAATGAAATAAGAAAAAATAAAAAATAAAATAAAACTTCAGTGGTGTCAATGTAAATAATGAAAATTTTTTTTCCTTCTCTTATTTTTTTCAATAAAATTAATTAATGAAAGTTGAGTAATCATTTTGAATTCTTAGAACTAGTTCAATAACAGAATACTTTAATTGAGTGACCATAATCAGGCAAATTTTAATTGAGTGACCATAATTAGCTATAAGCCTTATATTTCTTAGGAACACACCTAATCTTGTTTTTGCACCCAAAGTAGCCTTAGTCAGCTCAACTTTGCTTGTCAATGTTAAATTCATACTACTAATTTTCAAAAGTCTGTCATCTTTGTTCAGCAAAAGAATGGAATCCTACCCTTCAAAGTTCAAAGTGTCTAATATTCTTTGCTGTGATTTTTTTTTTTAGTAAGTACATGTGAAATCTCATAATTCAGGCACGATACACCTACCAGTTGATCTAACAACTCGGGTGATTAATTGCCATAATAATCCACTTTTATATAATTCTCTCATCAAGGGTAATGCTTATTATGCTTTCAATGCTAAGTTTTAGACCATAATTAAGATAAATTAATATTGAATGGACCCGATTATGATAAGTAATTGAAATTATAAACAAAAATTCATTTCTTTCATTTATAAAAGTTTAAAGAAAGCCAGATGGTATAATCTTCATATTTATTATAATGAGATAATTTGTCAAAATGGGATTTATCCATAATGTCACTTTCCTTCCCTCTCTGCTGTTTAAAGCCAAAGCTTGTGGCTAGCTTGAAGCCTCGAGTAAGGTCCACAAATTTTTGTCCATTGCCAATTTTCAGCACAATATAGCTAAAGCCTCAACATAATCAAATCAAATGTAGAGAAATTGATGAAAGGAAATTAAAGCCTTTGGGGACTTTTATTGCTCTGTGGCAATTTCAGACATCTCTATCCACATAATGGAGGAAAGGAATCAAAGTGGACCTTTTACACATTGCTTGAATGGCTCCTTTTTTGTTGATAAAATTAATTTAAGAATTAAGACAGAACAGAAATAAAGTTCCGAGGATCTGATTGAAAGACAAGAAAGATTTCATGGCTTCCTCGGAATTTCCAGTTCAATTAGCTGGATGGAACTTTTCTAAGTT
The DNA here is from genome assembly GCA_001974825.2 of Corchorus olitorius. Classification (NCBI taxonomy): domain Eukaryota; kingdom Viridiplantae; phylum Streptophyta; class Magnoliopsida; order Malvales; family Malvaceae; genus Corchorus; species Corchorus olitorius. The sequence goes on along the minus strand of AWUE01017755.1, from coordinate 50,565 downwards.
CCGTTAGTAATTGTGGGAAAAGGAGGGAGCAGAATGAAAAAAGAGAGTAGAGAAGAATATAGAACCGTTAGGGTAGGGAAGAATATTAACTTTTACAAGTTCCGTTAGTCTTTTCTTTCATTACACAAGTTGAGGAATTTTCATCTTTCCCAGCCGTTTGTAGAGATTAGGAAAAGTGATTAGTATAATAACAATACTATTCTTTAACTGAAAACAAAACAACGAATAGTAGTGGAAATGGAATGCGATGTACACTATGGTTATGTGTCCATTTAGTTGTTTAGACTTTAGATTCGTGTGCTAAAATGATAATAACATTTTTCTTCTGTCTTCTTCTTTTATTTGCCATTTGAACTTTGAAGGAAGGTTCACATATGTGATTCGGTTTATTGTACTTTTGATCCTCCAACTTCCCAAGGTGTCATATTAGCCCTTTAACATTATTTTCTCGGTCAAATGACCCATTTCTTAATCAGAGCAGTCAAAGTCACTGATGTGGTATGCAATAAAGAAATTCCATATAACAGTAGGACTCACTTAAATGGATTGAATCGCTGTCATGATATACCACATGGAAAACATAACCGAGTTTGATCACTAGCTTGGCATGTCACATGGAAATTTAACCCTAACATCTATGATAATCTCTTGTTAAAAAAATTAAATGATTTGATCGAAAATGTGAAATTCGAGAGCTTATTTGTCCCAAAAAGAAAAATAAAAAGGTTTGATGGCTTATATGACCGTTTTCACCAAATTGGAGGAATGGAGGGCAAATTAGTACGCCTATTGATTCTGATTAGGAGCTACATTTACATCCTCATCAGTCTAAAATGCAATTCCATATAGGAATTAGCCCTTATATATAAATGGATTAAAGCTGGCCCAGGCCAGGAACTTGAAATCTGACCTACTGTGCCAGAGTGCTAGGCCCATGCTTGCCTATTTGGCTTTTATTAGCTTCCCCTGTTTCTGAATACCCTGTACTAAAATTAAAACACCTCTGTTTTTTAGGGTGTGGCTTGAATCTTTGATTGAATAAAAAGTAAACTACTATACTAGTATAAGTTAAATGTTCGCCATAGATTCATGGGCATTTATTAAGCTTTACTTTTCCTTAATTGGCTATTCAAACAAAAACTTGGAAGGGGAACCAAAATCATGTCTTAATTTGGACCGTGGAAAATTATATAATTGCGTGACATATTATTGACTATTGACAACATTATAATTCAAATGTGAGGTGAACACTACCAAATTTATGAATTACTAATTTGGAAACTAGAAAACAGTTGGTGGAAAATGAGAAAAAACCAAAGACGAAACCATGTACAACAAAACATAAAACATGAAAGCCGTCCCTTCATTCATTCCCTCAAAACATTAAACCAAAAAAAAAACAAAAGGGTTTTGAGTTTGATATATATAGTTTTTATATTTTGAACCTTTGAAGTTAGGTAGCCGCGGGCCGTCCAGTTCATAGTAAATTTATTCATCTGAGCAAATGAATATGTAATACTTACAGCATGCTTAACGTTAATGCAACAACTCCAGACTGTAAAATTAAGCTTGAAATTAAAGCCCAAATAACATTAGCTCGGCTCGAATCGAGTATCGAGCTAGGTTCAATAAATTTGATACTGAATTAAAAAATAAAATTAAAAAAGCATTTTTAGCTGAAATATTTTAATTAAATAAATAATATAATGTGTATACCGAGTAGCTCGTGAATCAAGCATCGCTGAATTTAAACTCGGCTCGATTCTATACTCGGGTCACCGAGGCGAATTCGAATTTTCTTTATCACTTACACCCCTTAGCCCAAATAACGTTGTTTCAAGTTTCGAGCGCTGGCATTGGACCGACTCCGACTGGCTATACATCAGGTAGCACGTTGTTTCAACACAACAAGACAAATGCCCCCAAGTGACAATATCGTGTCGTGTTTGAAGAAGAAAACAAAACAGAAAAAACGTTTGAATGACATAGTTTATTTAATTAAGAACAGAGAGATCAGATTATATGGGGTGGCTTTGGTTTGGTTGTTCTGCTGAGACTCCAATTTTAGAGTTTTGGTTATGGAGAAGAAATCAGAACAGGAGGCAAAGGAAAGTGATAATAATAGGATTTGGGATTGTGGAAGTCCTTTGTATGATTCTTATGAATTGGCTTCATTTGGTCATGTCTTGGAAAGGCACACCATGGCTTTGCCATATCCTTGCATGCAAATTATTTCAAACAAGCCCCAAGTTGCAGTCGAGGGGAAAATGGCCAATCTTCTTGGAGTGGGATTTTTAAGAAAAGTTGTGAAGTCACTTTGGAAGATGAAGAATGTAAAACAAGAGGGCAATTTGAAGGACAAAAAAGCTTTGGAGTGGATTTTGTAGTCTGTGTAAACCTGCAGAGTTAGTTCATGCTAAGCAAGAAGCTGAAGAATTGAAGAAATCAAGAAGATATAAATGGAGGCAAGTTTTAGGTTTGTAGCTCTACTTAATGCTTTGATTTGTGTAGCAATTACTTAGTTTATGCTTGCAAGAGGATCTAAAATTGTATGTACTTAGGACTAAGGTTTCTTTATTTCTCTGTATTATAGCAATATTTGTTGAGCAGGTTCTTTTCTTGAGGGGAAAATCCCAAATCATCAGTTTTCTTCTTTTGCAGAATATGAGATTTCTGTTTTTGACATGAAAATCTACTGAACCTTGTTCTTCTGGGTCATGTCTTGAATTGGGCATCTAAATTAGAATCTAGTCTAAATACTCAACTGGGCTAGGCTGTCACCAAAAAGAAAAACTGGGCTAACCTTAATTAACCCATTTCATAGTCCATTGGAGCCCAACTTTATCGAGTCCACCTTGTTGAAAGTAGTAAACAAGAATGAACAATGAAGCTTGAAATGAAATAAATGAACCTCTTAAGCTTTTAAATTTGGAAAATTAGCAATATGGTTTTTTTCCTAAGCTATTTTTTTGTTATTCGTGAATATGATATTGAAATAGGTTACACAGTAGGAGGTATCCCTCTCCTTTCCCATAAACTCACCTAACCCATCTCGGGATTCGAACCCGAGACCTCCTACTAGAAATCTCAAACTTTAATCATTGGTGCCCGTGGGAACCCTAAGACCTAAGTATAAGCTATAAAATAGTAAAAAAAAAAATACTCTAGCATATCACTCTTCTAGTTGCAAAAAAAAAAAAACATAATTCAAGTCATAGTGCCTCTTGGACCATGAGAGACGCTTACTTTTTGGGAGGACACATTCAATCTTATTATAATAATCCAATTACTACTATATTTATTTGACAACTTAAATTAGAAGTTATCATAAAAACGACTATAGAACCTTCTCAGAAAAGCTAAAAAAAAAAGGCATACAGATGAGTGGCAAAACTATTGATTTTATAAGTTTTGAGAAGAATTCATTGTAAGAGTCAAAGAGCTTATCCACTCTCACTCTCAAGTCTCAACCCCTTCCTATGGATTAATCTCCTTCGTTTTCGTTTGCTCTGACTTTTGGGTAATTAAGAGTCAACTAACCAATGAAAAAAGGGCTTACATTTGATGATGTTGATGAAAAGAGGATCGTTGGCCATTTCATATTGACTTCCTAGCAATTTCATTTCCATCAGCGCCTAATTAACGCCAATCCTCTCTCTTTCGGCCTTTCTTTGTAAGCGCGTTGTTTTTTAAAGAGTTCTGTTACATAGTCCGAAAAATTGAGTCTAAATTTGATTTCGTATGACATGTTTTTACACGGTTAGTTCAGCAGACTATTTCCACCACTATTTGAGTAGAGTTTTGCTACATAACATGAGATGACTAGCCATGACACGTCATGTGAGACAAAATTCGGATAAAGTTTTCGGACTGTTTGAAATTTCCCTTTTCTAAATTCCCAGATAATATCCTAAAATTGAAACATAGTTAGGGGTAATTCATAATTGTACCATAGAAGGACAATTATATTCAACGTGTGGTAAAGAACGGAGCAAACTGCAAACTATAGTTTAGTTAATTTAATTTAATGCAATTCCAACGTTGAGTTCTTCTTTCGAACAAGTCCTTTCAGTCAGGCCATTGTTTTACCTTTTTTCATTTTTTTTCTTCAAACGAAAGCAAGAAACATATTGGGCAGCTTTTTTTTCCACGAAAATTTCTGATAGAAGCTTTCAACACGTTACCCTTTAGGGCCCATTCTTCAAACGAAGGAATGACAAAACACATCGATTTTGTTATTACGACTTTCCCTCCAAACTTGTCATTTTTTTACTAGAAAAAAAAAAATATTCTTTCAGACTTTTAAACATTCTGCTCTTCTCAAACTGTTAACTTGCTTTCTCTCTCTGTCTTCAACATCTTTGTCTCTCAATTTTAAACCAGAAGGTTGTCAAGGAATCGAGTCTTTATTAGATGACAGCAAGTAGTAAATGGCTGAAGAATCAAATGTTCGGTTAGTTCGTTGTCCCAAGTGTCAAACTCTGATTAAAGAACTCCCCGATTACTCTCTCTACAAGTGTGGTTCCTGCGGTGCTATCCTTCGAGGTTAGTTCTCGCTTTACAGTTACAGTCTTTCTTGCTTTTTTTGCTTAGAAATCAGAGGGAAAAAGGGAAATTTTGGCGTGATTACATAAAAAGAGAGCATTCTAACGTTATTCCTTTTAAATTTCCGTCTGTGTGTCGGTTTGTCTGCAATTTAATAGACCCTTCGCCTTCATAGTTCATACTCCATACAGCTGAGAGAATTTTTGTTTGTTTTTGCTTTGAAAATACAGCAAAGAAGAAAGAGCTAGCTAGTAATGGTTCTCTGGATAATTCAATCGAGCAGATGGGTGAGTTAGCAAATGCTTCTGACACTGAAATTTGTAGAGTTGAGGGTATAATTAGTAGGAGAAAAGAGAGAACTTTTCGAGAAAAAAGTAACATGAATCCCAACAGTGTTTCTTCAAGAAGAGACAACGAGAAGGTTTTCCTTGTGGATGACAAAAATGTGAAGGAACATAGACATAAGCATACTAGAACTGAGATAGGAGTTGGATATGTTGATAATAATCTGCCATCATCAAAGAATCCAGTGAACAATTGGGCTCAAAGGGATGAACATAATATGATTGTTAATAGGTCTAAGTCAGTTAATTCAGGTAGAGATAGCCAAATCTTAGACTACTCGCCCAGATTAGCAGACTTTGCTAGGTCTTTGAGGTTAAAGGGTGTTGGCAGAGATGGGGTTGGAGGGTTTCACAAGAGGAGCCTGGGAACAATTGATGAACAGGATAGATTTTCAGCCTTAGGTTATTCTGACGAGGGACCTTCAAGTTATAGGTCTGCTTCTGTTTATGGTTACCACAAACCAGGCAAGAGTTTTGATGTGCCTAATGGGGTTCAAAATTTTGAGAATGATCGAGCCCAGCTGCTCAAGAAGCTGCAGGAGTTAACAGATCAATTGAGTAGGTCTCATGATAAGCCCCAGGAACCCAGGGAATCAGTTCCTAATGATAAAAGGATGGCTTCTGCTGACTCTCTTGGCAGTTTGACTGGGAATAAGTTCCATAGAAGTTCTGCAAATGGTCATCGTGTTTCGGAGTTGACTTATTCGAATCATGATTCCAAGAGTGGTGATGACCATGTGCAGAACTTCTATGGGAATTCCCGTCTAGCTTTAAAGCATGTTCACCGCAGGATGCCCGAGTATGGCGATTCTATCTCACCAGGTATGCAGGGGAGACCTCATTATCCAGTATTCCATCACCGCCCTCAGCAAAGGACTTATGGTTACTCTTCAAGGCAACATATGGATTTTATTAATGAAGCATCATATCTAAATCCAGAGGAAGCCTTGTATGACCGCCCTTCATGCTCATGTTCGCATTGCTATGACAAACCTCCTGGTTTAATCAATAGGAGGTTTATGGAGGAGCCCTGCAATTCCACTTTCAAACAGTATGCAAGTTCTGATAGAGTTGGGCAACATTATCTTCCTAGAGTTGCCAAATGCCCTCAATTGAACTTTCAAGATCCAGCAGGACATGTATGGCCAAGTGATATTGATTCAGATATTGATTTTGCTCGAAGATATCCGAGAAGGGCAGCAGCGCTAAGGTCCAGGAATAAACAACTTTGTCACCCTATAGCCGGTGGTGCTCCATTTATAACATGCTCTAATTGCTTGCAATTGTTAATGTTGCCTAGTAAATTTAAAAATGTAATGAAGAAGGGCCAGAGATTACGGTGTGGTGCTTGTTCAACTGTGATTGAGTTTAAAATAGAGAAGAAGGGACTGATCGTTTCTGTTCCTAAAAGTTCAAAGCAGAGATCTGCTAAGGCTGAAGAAAAGTCTTCTGGGTACCATCCAAGTTCTAATGCATGTTCTAAGTCTGGTGGCACTATCACTACCTCCAGCAATGTTGAAAATTCTGGTTATGGCCTAATATCTTCTAAGGAAAAGGAGAGCCCTGATAATGTGATTGATTGGAGAGATTCTCCAGTATCTTCCCATCGTAATGATGTTTCCCCAACAGTTTTAAGTTCCACTTTGCAGGAGCAGGTTAAAAGCTCATCATCTAATCAAGCAGTGAGCAGCCGTAGAAATGGAAATAGAACTAAACAACAAGAGAAGGTTATCCCGATGAAAAATGCATCTCAAATTGTTTCTGAGAAAAATGCACCATTGGCACCTGAGGTGGAAGTTTCTTTTAGTGGATATCGAAATACAAGTTCATCATCTCAAAACTCTTTGGAAGAGAGCAAAGAAGAAAACCAGTTGAAGCTCCACAAAGGGAGCAAATCATTTTTAGTAGGTATTATTAAGAAAAGCTTTAGAGATTTTTCAAGATCCAATGGTAACATCAAGAATGAAAGACCTGCTGTTTTGGTGAATGGACAACCTATATCTGACTTTGCAGTTAGGAATGCTGAAAAGCAAGCTGGGCCAATTCAGCCAGGAAATTACTGGTAAATTCATGCATATCCTTCTAGGCATACTTAAAACTATTTGATGTTGAACTTTTATATTAGATGTAATGTAGATTATTTGAATTTAAACTATCAATGCAGTTCTCAAACTCAAAAAGGCAGGAGAAAGAAAACATAACAATGATGAAGAAGAGGAATAACTGGTTTATTCATGTAAGAATGTAAGAATATTGGAAAATTTGCAGCAGAAACAGTACTGTATAATATTCTTTAAAGAAATTACTGTCCTGTGGATAGATTTCATCTGATAATTTTCCATTTATTGCATATGCATTTCCATAAATAGTACTCTCTTCTTACTGTGAAATATTAATGAATTTTTTTTCTGCCTTCTAAAAGGTATGATTCTCAAGCTGGATTCTGGGGTGTGATGGGTCAAACTTGCTCTGGCATAATTCCTGTGAGATCAATTGACTCTTAGTTACATATTTTTCCATTGGTGACAGAGTTTTGTTATCTCAAACTTGTTCATAATTATCTAATCTTGTCTCGCAGCCCTTTATTGAAGAATTCAATTACCCCATGCTAGGAAACTGTGCTGCTGGAAACACAGGTGTCTTTGTAAATGGGAGAGAACTGCATCAAAAAGATCTGGACATACTAGCTAGCAAAGGGTTACCAACAACAAGAGATAAAAGCTATGTTATCGAGTTTTCGGGTAGAGTTCTTGATCAGGGCACTGGCATACAATTGTGTAGTCTAGGCAAACTAGCCCCAACGTAAGTCCTCCTACACTGTATCAATAGTTAACAAGTTAAATTGATCTTTTCTCCTTCCCTTTAAACTAGTCAAGCTTGTTTCTTACTGATTGGTAAAACATTGACATTTGGATAACAGAGTTGAGAAAGAGAAGCGTGGATTTGGCATGCAAGTACCCTTGAGTGAGTAGCTGAGTGATTGAAGAGCTTGTTAGACTTCATAGGCCTATTTTGAAGAAACTGCTATAGCTTCATAAGCCTATTCTGATATTTGTTTGATTCCTACAAAATCTTGTTTATGTGTTTTGGTGTAGAGTCAAAATCCCATGTAATGTATAGTATTTGTAACAAGAAAAAAAGTTTCATTAGGGAAACATGCTTGTATATATATAGTATGTTTTTTAAACTTAAACTAAATGAGGTTATTTTGAGCTTTTGGGTTTTGGCAGCTTGTTTAGAAGCAGGTCACCTAGAATAAGTTGTCTTTTTCTTTTCAATGTTAGGTTTAAGATCAAACTCAACCTTCTGAATTGTTAATAGCAAAACAAGATTCTCAGTTTTGAAGAAGCTCTTGCATCCCAATCCCATAGATTTAAATGAAATGAATTTATTGCTTTATTTAAGAGGCAGGAAGGGAAGCTGTCAATGTTAGACTCAACAATAAATGGAAAAAGGACAGAAAAGAGTTAGATGGAAGCTTATGTAAAGATTGGGCAGTTACAAGTTACAACCTGCAAAAGCTTATTTTAATGTTTTCTATGTTCTGTCATCTGATAATTAATTTGGAAACTGTACAAAGTTTATAAGCCAGGGGAGGGAATAGTTGTATTCTATAGTTTTTTTTTTTTTTTAATCCCATCCGGTATGCAGGGCTTCCGCCTGATTAATTCGGAAAAATCGGTATCCAGGGCTTCCGCCTGACTAATCCGGAAAAATAAAGAAAAGAAAGGGAATTACCAGTTTTATTTATACACGATATTTGCCGACAGAAAATGATTGCACAATACTTTGCCTTTGAATCTAGATACCTCTTTTTCTTTTCTTGGTGCAAAGTTCATTAGTTGTAATTAAATTAAATTGTTTTAGTTATAATTTTTTTTTTGGTTCAAAGTTTTAGTAATAATTTAGTAGTACTACTTTTTAAGTACATGTAATACTAATAATCACTTTCTTTTTTGGGGTTTATGGCCATGAAAATACCATAATAAACAATTTAACCCAGTAATCTAAGCCGCCAACTGCTGCGAATCAAATAAAGTTTTTTATACTTACAAAAAATAATAATTACTCAATAATTGAAAATTAAAAACAGTCTTTAAAAAAAAAAAGAAAAAGAAGAAGAAGAAAAGGATAAAACCATCTACTACTACAGAAGAGAATATTTTTTTTGGTGAAAAACAAGAAGAAAAATTTTAATATTTAATACTACTACATAATTAAACCATGTACAATAATTGACAGAATCCGATGTCGGTCGGTGTTATGAGTTTGCAGCCATTCAAGTTTTCCTGAAACAGAACAAAGCAGGCGAAAGAGAGGAAAAAGAAAAAAATGAGAGTGAACTGGAAGTCATGGTCTCTGAACAAGCATCAACACATCCTTGTAAAGCTTGCTGTTGCCATTCTCTTAGTGGGTCTTGCTTTTAGGCTTCTCGTTTCTCGTTCTAAAGGATTTGCATCTGATTTAGAATCCCCTGTTTTAGAGAAAGAGCAAGTTCAAGAGCCAGCCTTGAAACCTCCGGCCCCTGTTGAAATACCTGATAATGAAGATCAGATACCATTAGGTAACTAAATTTGGATCTTTTACTTTGTTGGGATTTCATTTTTCTCATTTCCTATTGTTTCTTTTCATTTTAATTGGCATAGAATCAGCTGTAAGTAGAGCTGGTATACTGAGATCTGCTGATCTAGTGTTCGAAGCATTGTTTTCTATTTGAAAGATTGAAAATTAGAATGGGTTTCTTTCTTCTAGTTGGTTTATGTTACTGTAAGATGCTGAGATTTGGTGGAACATGTTCTTTCTTATTATTGATTACTGTGTTACTGTTCTTCTTGATTCATTGATACTTTTAGCCACTTTGTTTAGTGTATTTCCCCTGCCACCGCCCATTTTAGTGTCTTTAGTTTGTGAATTACTAATATTGTTGATGAAAAGGGTCCTTTAATGGTATATTGGTATTGAGTACTAGAGTTTCTTATTCTTGTCATTGTGATTCTGCATTTGTCTTAGTTTATTGATGTTTCCATCCATCAATTATTTCCACTATCACCTTTGTTGTTGACATCTTACATAAAAGGTTTTGTTGATTCTTTAAAGAGAGTTTGCTTGTGATGTTGAGGCTTAACTGTTTAGATTTGTGGTTGCACCAGATGTTGTTGCAGAAAAGTGTGATCTCTTTATAGGGGATTGGATTCCGAATCCCTCGGGTCCGACTTACACCAATGAGAGCTGCCCCTTGATAGAAGGTCATCAGAATTGTATGAGGAATGGCCGCCCTGATACTGGGTATCTATACTGGAAGTGGAAGCCCCGTGACTGTCAGTTACCTCGATTTAATGTGGAGAGGTTTCTGGAGTTGATGAGGAATAAAGCGTGGGCTTTGATTGGCGATTCCATATCTCGCAACCATGTGCAATCATTGCTGTGCATGCTAGCTAGAGTATGTTTTCTGATTGTTATGTCAAAATTTTTAACATTGCCTTTGGGATAAACTGAAATGAATACAGCTTCCATGGCCTTGAATTTCCACTTAACCACAAGCTCATAGCATCATCTATGTAGTACTTATGCTAGAATATTAGTTGCACCAGTAGATGGCTAAAATCAAGATTAACCCTCTCTTTCCTCTCATAGCAGGAAATCTGAAATTAGTTTTCATAGGTTCCCATGAAGGCAAAAGAAAATTTTTGGCTAGCAAAGATGCTTTGTCATCAGAGCCATGTTTTAATACTGGGACTTATTATGATGGGCTGACCCTTTTTTTTTTCTCGGCCACTCTGATCAGTAGGTTTAATATTGCCCAATTTTAATAACTACTTCAACTGGATGGTGAGGAATTATGTTAGTGTAGAAACTAATTAGTGGTTGCTAGTCTTTATCACACTTTTCCTCTACATCCTATTTTAAGTGTTGCAATGATTCTTCAGACATTAATTTGAGAGTCTTTGACAGGGTTTTCATTTGATTTTGTGGTAGAGTAAGGAATTTCAATGCTTCATTCCCCTTGTGTTAACTGCATATATATCCCTCTGTATTTTATCCTCACTAGTTGCTTGGTAATTATATAACCAACTTAACTATTAGGCTTGTGTGAATGATGACCTTGCACTTCAATGTTAATCCAAAAGAATGAAAATTTGGGGATTTTGTGAAAGTGTTTGTGCTGCATTCAGTCCTGCTGATTGGTTATATCAGATATGTTACTAGATCTCTTATTGCCTTAAAATTGTGGTGGATTTGCTAAAGGAAGAAGCATTTGTCATTGCCTATCTGTAAAAAGAAAAAGAAACATTCTGTAAGTATAATGAAATTTATAGGAGAAGAGCAGTGGATTGGCGGCTTTTGACTTGACTTTTTATTTGTATCTTTTTCTGAATAAGCATAAATCTTGTGCCGTTTTTGATGTTTCTCTCCTATTCAAGGTGTGGTGTACTCTTTTTGGGTTATTAACAATGTTTACTCTTCCATAAAACTTTCAGGTTGAACAACCTGTTGAAGTTTACCACGACGAGGATTACAAATCGAAGAGATGGCATTTCCCATCATACAATTTCTCGATATCAAATATTTGGTCCCCTTTTCTTGTAAAGGCTGCTATATTTGAAGATAACAATGGTGTCTCTACAGCTGAAGTGCAGCTGCATCTAGACAAACTTGATAAGACATGGACAGATATCTACGAGAGCTTAGATTACATGATAATCTCAACTGGAAAATGGTATCTCAAGGCTGCAGTCTACCATGAGAATGACACCATAGTTGGCTGCCATATATGTCCTCCAGGAAAAAACCTGACCGAAGTAGGATTTGTCTTTGCTTACAACAAAACCCTGCACCATGTCATGAACTTCATTGCGAAATCAAAGCATAAGGGCTTGATCTTTTTTAGGACATCCACGCCAGATCACTTTCAGAATGGGGAATGGCACAATGGAGGGACTTGTCCACAGACAACACCAGCTAAAGAAGGAGAGTTTGAAATAAAGGACTTGAACAGGATTCTACGCGACGTTGAATTGCAAGAGTTTGAGAAGGCAGCTGCAAAAGCTGCTGATAACGGGGTGAATCTTAAGCTTCTCGACTTCACGAATCTCTTATTATCAAGGCCGGACGGGCACCCAGGTCCATACCGTCAATTTCAGCCATTTGCAGAGAACAAAACAGCAGTTGTTCAGAATGACTGTCTACATTGGTGTTTACCTGGACCTATGGACTATTGGAATGATGTGATTATGGAAATGGTGGTTAATGGTTAGTTAAGAAGTTTGCCTGAGCCATTTTACAGATTGGTTTTTGACTCAGAAATTTTGACAGTGTGAGCTTGAGTGATGCTTCTTCATATTTATTAGATGAACCATGGCGGTTTTATCATGTGAAACCAGTGGTTCTTCAGTATGCCTTTGCTGAGTCGCCTTTCTCGTACAGGGGATTAATAGATAGGAAAAGAATTTATGAATAGATTAATCTATACTTGCTTGTATAATTCATGCATTAACAATAATAGCTTAAAATTCTAAAATTCAATTATTGCCAATTTCTGTATACATGATTTTTCAAAGCTTGCTCTTATGCATTATGCAATGTAATTACAATTATATTTTGCATGGGCCATTTCCATCTTCATACTATTTTCTTTTAAATAATAATTCTTTAAATTATAAAAAAAAATAGAATATATTGTTCTTTTTTCTTTGAAAATAAATTATGCAAATACAACCCCTCCCCTTCACTTTTTGGGCTTAAATAAAGTAATATTTCCATTTTATGGTAAAGAATCCAAATAAATCCCTCAATTCCCCATCAACGGTCAAAATATTTTAAACCTGGACGCCAACCTCCTCTTAAATCTCAAGAACTAATTTTGAATTTGAAAAAATCAGACCGTTACGCTCCCCCTTTATAATCCCACCGCTTCTTCTTCCCAACTATCCCTATTCACAATTTCATTTTCCAAGAAAATCCCTTCTTTTCTCTGTTCTCTCTTGATTTGTCTGTCTTCCAAAAATGGCTGATGTAGCCGTTTCTTCTGATATTCCTAAGAAATCAAGAAACAATGGAAGAAAAGCCCTGAAACAGAAAAACCCATCGACAAATGAAGCCAATATCTTGGCACAAAAGATCGCTCAGGCTTCCCCAACTCCAGTTCCCTCACCCATGGAAGCCGATCCTTCCAAAGAGAATCACGATGCACTCTCTCAAACTCTCGCTTCTCCCAAGAGAGGGAAGGCCGCCGCCAAGGGAAAATCCGGCAAGCAGCAGGTGCAGCCGCAGTCCTCTTTCGAGAAAGAATTGCAAGAAATGCAAGAGATGATGCAGAAGATGAAGATCGAGAAGGAGAAGACCGAGGAGTTACTGAAAGAGAAAGACGAGATGCTGAAGATGAAGGAGGAGGAACTTGAGAACAAGGAGAAAGAGCAGGAGAAATTGCAGATCGAGTTGAAGAAATTGCAGAAAATCAAGGAATTCAAACCCACCATGGTACCTTTCTCAATTCTTGTTTTGTTCTTTTCCTTATTTCTTGATTTTAGGTCTGGTTGATTTAAATTTTAATTCTCGATTTCTTTATTCTTCAGACTTTCCCAATTGCTCCTTTGAAAGACAAGGAACAGGACAAGAAAGAGAAGAAGAAGGGAGGTCCTGAAAAGAAAAGGCCATCTCCGCCTTATGCCTTATGGTGCAAAGATCAATGGAATGAGGTAAATCTTTAGATAAATGAATACTGGAAATTATTGATTTACATTCTGATTTTTGGTCAGTCTCAAAATTGTGCGCTGATTTTGGGGGTTTTGGTTTTAGGTCAAGAAGGAAAACCCAGAGGCAGAATTCAAAGATATCTCTAACATTTTGGGGGCAAAATGGAAGACTGTTACTCCTGAAGAGAAGAAGCCATATGAGGAGAGATATCAGGCAGAAAAGGCTGCTTATTTGCAGGTGGTCGCAAAAGAGAAGCGTGAGACTGAAGCCATGAAGCTTTTGGATGATGAGCAAAAGCAAAAGACTGCTATGGAGTTGCTTGAGCAGTATCTGCAATTCAAACAGGAGGCAGATATGGAGGCCACTAAGAAAACCAAGAAAGAAAAGGATCCTTTGAAACCAAAGCAACCCATGTCTGCATTTTTCTTATTCTCTAATGAGAGAAGGGCTGCTCTCCTTGCTGAAAACAAGAATGTTTTGGAGGTTGCCAAAATCCTTGGTGAAGAATGGAAGAACATGACTGAAAAACAGAGAGGACCTTATGAAAAGGTAATTTATCTGTTTAAAAGGATGAATTCTTTTTACTCCTCTGGTTTGATAATCTGTGGGAAGATCTCTTATGGGTTTTTTTTTGTAAATTGCAGATTGCCAAGAAGAACAAGGAGAAATACATGGAGGAAATGGAGGCTTACAAACAGAAAAAGGAGGAAGAAGCTGAGAATCAGAGAAAGGAAGAGGAGGAAATGATGAAACTTCATAAACAAGAAGCTCTTCAATTGCTTAAGAAGAAGGAGAAGACTGAGAATATCATTAAGAAGACCAAAGAGAAACGCCAGAAGAAGAAACAGCAGAACTCTGACCCTAACAAGCCCAAGAAGCCTGCTTCTTCATTCCTTCTGTTCAGCATGGAAACAAGGAAGACTCTGATGCAAGAGCGACCAGGAATTAACAATGCTACTCTGACTGCACTCATTTCAGTCAAATGGAAGGTTATGAAATTTCTCCAAAATCACTAAATTTTCTAACTTTCAATTCTAATCTGTCTTTTTACTGACATTGTGTATTATTTTGCTTTGGGGTTTATAGGAACTTAGTGAGGAAGAGAAGAATGTCTGGAATATGAAAGCAGCTGAAGCCATGGAAGCATACAAGAAAGAGCTGGAAGAATACAACAAAACTGCTGCAGCAGCTGCTGATCAGGACAATCAACAGCAGTGAATGACTTGAATGACTTGAACGCTAACATAGTGCATTCTGTTGATGTTTTTGTTGTTGATGTTCAAGTCTCTGTTGAACGTCGCCATAGGCTTTTAGAACTGTTCAACTAGGAATTGATTGTTCTTTTATATTCTGAATTTAGTTTTTTGACTGTAATTTTCTTTACTGCAATGTATCCATGGGATTGGATTTGATTTCATTTGAAATCAAAGAATTGCAATTGAAATTTCTATCCATTATCAGGCAAATTAGTAGCTTCTTATGCAAATTACTTCACTTAATGTTAATGGTTCTTCCCTCACCTCAAAGTCTATCTATATAACTATGTCTATAACCAAAAAAACAGATAAAGGGAGACGTGCAGGGCTTATTTGTCCCACGTTTTCCTTCCATTGCTCTACTTCATTTCTTTACAATTGAAGAAATGGCTCGTTAGCAAGTTGCAAGGAAGCTTAAAAAGTTTCACCATCAGAATCGTCACCCTTACCTCATCATGGAGGGTGGGTAGTCTGGTAATTTCATCCTTTCATATGCTAAACTTTGGACCCGCCTTTTTCTGTCATCATTATATACTAGTACTACTTTATGATTCGGTTCCTTTCACATTCTCGGGTGTTTTCTTCCTTTTACATTCTGGCTTAGCTTTATGGTCTCGAGTTCTCGAGTTTAGACACCTCCAAGAACAAATTAACTCTATACTCGAACCAGACGTGCCACAGATGGCAAAACCTCCGGAGCCGGATCCTTTCCCGGAGTCACGCCTGGAAAGTGATGCCGGAGCAACATTCGTTCTTGAATCAAAAGGTGAATCAAACGGTCACGACCCAAATCCATGATCACTGAGTTCTAAAACAACAACACCCTCTATAAGTATAAGTTATAACTGATTCTTTTTGTTGGGGTTTTAAATAGGGAAATGGTGGCATGCCGGGTTCCATCTAACGACGGCGATAGTCGGGCCATCAATTCTGACGCTGCCTTACTCGTTCAGAGGATTGGGTTGGAGTCTCGGCTTCATCTGTTTAACGGCGATGGGATGCGTAACCTTCTACTCTTACTACCTCATGTCCAAGGTGCTTGAGCATTGCGAAAAAGCTGGCCGCCGTCACATCCGCTTCCGTGAGCTCGCCGCCGATGTTTTAGGTAACAACTAACCATGCAATCGTTGTTCCGTCGTGTTTGCAACTACGTCTGGATCGCGGTCCGGTTCTTTACTAGCTAGTTTTAGTCTTTACTTAGCTTTAAGAAACCGTAAAAGTTGGATCAATTATCCCTGTTTTTACCAATAATTAGCCGTCGTATTAATGAGTTTTAATTGGCAAAGCTTACAAAATTAGGTTGACTTTTGCCATGGCCCATTTCGGCATCACATTAGAAAAGAAAAATGTACTACGTGGCTTTATTTGATAGGTTGCAAGTAACTTTCAAAGAGTTAAGTTAATGGGAAAATCTTAAACGTGTACATCATTATAGTAATTTCCTTTTGGGTGTTTCCTTTTGTTTTGGACCTCTGGGTTTTAATCTTGTTCCTCATTGATGTGTTAATTGCAGGGTCTGGATGGATGTTTTACTTTGTTATATTCATTCAAACTGCAATCAATACGGGAGTTGGAATAGGAGCCATTTTGCTTGCAGGGGAGTGCCTTAAGGTATGGCCCTTTGTACCTATAGTAGTAACTAATTTCGTATAGAAGCTTGAGGGTCTGACATATAATAATTTTGCTTCTTCAACAATCCAACTCTTGCCATTAACAACAACAACCCCAACTTTTATCTTTATAAAAAAGAATGTGAACACAAATTCTTTATTTGTGTGATGTTAAGCAACTTGCTCTGTTTTCAAGCTTGGATAGGGATTCATTCATGATTGATGGCTACCTATTTTGTCTTTTCAAAGTTGGTGATAAGGTTTCTTTACCTTAGATGGGATTTGTAAAAAGGTCAATTCAGTCTCTATCAACAAAAGGCACCAAATTTAATGGTCAATGCTTTCTTGGGGTGAATGTGAAGAAAAAGTTTTAAGTGAAAATTTTGGTCATTTTGTCTAGAACTGTTTTGTATTGGCATTGGTTTGATCATAAGAACTGGATGTTTCTTTTGCTGATATACTTGGCCTGGATCTTGAGCTATTGTACTGCTCTTGAGTTTAGATACACTAATGAATACCAATTAAACTAGATAAAAGTGAGTTATAGGTAAATGACAGTAATGATTATTGTTTTTCAGTATCTCTTCTAATTTTGCCTGTTTTGATTGTGGAAAGATCATGTATGAGAGCCTTTCTCCCCATGGGTCCTTGAAGCTCTATGATTTCATAGCAATGGTGACAGTGGTGATGATAGTTCTCTCTCAGCTTCCATCCTTCCACTCCCTCAGACATATCAATTTTGCTTCTCTTCTTCTCAGCTTGGGTTACAGTTTCCTTGTGGTTGGTGCTTGTATTCATGCAGGTATAGAAATCACTGACTCTGCTATGAAAAATCATTGTTTATATAAGCTGTCACCATTTATTAACTTGAGGATTGAATGTATTCATAATTCTGCCACATGATAGAGAAGGGTCTTATTTTGCCACATGATAATGGTAGTTTTCCATGTCATCAACGCTTGCCTGCATTTACTGTTCTTGTTTATAAGGCTGAAAGCTCATTAGGTTGACCGGATAAGATTTCGTACTGACAAGCATGTGAGTTATTCAATGCTATGCTGATTGTGTCTCCATAATTTGTGTTCATTACATTTGATTTTTGAGCTATTGGGGCTTTGAATGGAAACAGAGAGTAAAGCCAGTTCTAACTTGTTAGGGCTAATCTAATAATAGCTTAACTTCAAACTACTAGAAATCAATTATTCTTAGTACTTAAGTTTTCAGATTAAATTTACTACATTCTATCATTATTTTTAATTATTCTTAGTACTTAAGTTTTCAGATTAAATTCTCTTCAATAATTTAAATTATTAGTGCAGGTCTATCCAAAAATGCCCCTCCTAGAGACTACTCATTGGAATCTTCCAGTTCATCAAGGGTGTTCAGTGCCTTCACTTCAATCTCCATAATAGCTGCAATTTTTGGGAATGGAATTCTTCCAGAAATACAAGTAATTCCTACTTCTATGTGAATCTTTCTAAGTTTTTGCAGTGAACTTATGTTAGCTCATAGCTGGAGGATTCTTAAGTTTTTTACATTCTCATTTTTACAGGCAACTCTGGCTCCTCCTGCCACAGGGAAGATGGTAAAAGGACTGCTGATGTGTTACATTGTAGCCTTCCTTACATTCTATTCAGTGTCAGTCTCTGGCTACTGGGTATTTGGCAGCAAATCAAATTCAAACATTCTTAAGAGTCTGATGCCAGATGAAGGACCTTCCTTGGCTCCAATCATGGTTTTAGGACTTGCAGTTTTATTTGTCCTACTGCAACTCTTTGCTATTGGCTTGGTAAGCTAAAGCTATCCATAATTCCATATACTATCTGCTTGCTTTAACATTAACATTCATTCTCCAACACAAAACAGGTATATTCTCAAGTTGCTTATGAGATCATGGAAAAGCAATCAGCTGATGTGAATCAAGGAATGTTTTCCAAAAGGAACCTTATCCCTAGGATAATCCTTAGGTCACTCTATGTGGTATTCTGTGGGTTCATGGCAGCAATGCTACCTTTCTTTGGTGACATCAGTGGTGTCGTAGGCGCTATCGGCTTCATCCCACTAGATTTCATCCTCCCTATGCTTCTCTACAACATGACACATAAGCCTAAAAGATCATCCTTCATTTATTGGGTCAATATGTTCATCATCATTGTGTTCACAGGTGTGGGAATCATGGGGTCATTTTCTTCTGTTAGGAAATTGGTTCTTGATGCCAATAAGTTCAAGCTCTTCAGCAGTGATATTGTGGACTAATTGACTAAGCAGTAAACATGACACAATGCTCAGAAATTCTTCTCCAAAAGGAAAGGAGTGTTTGGATTCTTTTTAGCACAGGTGATTTGTTTGTATACCACTAACATGTTCCCACTTCCCACTTCATTTGAGTGGTAAGAATTGAGAAGATGCTGTAGATTAGGAGCAACATAAACGTTTCTAAATTTGGTTGCATTGAAAATTCGAATGCTTTTAGTTGGCAATTACACTTACATTGATTCCAATTCCTGTCAGATATAACTTCCCAAATTTTCCCAAATTAACAGATCAACATCAAAAATAAGACATAGTTTTTAAGTTTCTCCATGATCCTTTATTTAATACTATATATCGCAATTGACATTTAAAGTTCATGCTAGTCAACGACAAGCTATGAACTTTTATTAGCAATTTGAAGGTCACATTTATGAATTATGACCAACAACTGCAAAACATAAAAGCGCAATGGTACACAACAAAACAAAGTGAAAAAAAAAAAAAACACAAATGCATCCCACATTTTATGATTACTGAAGTGGACGATTTCTTTCAATATTGGGATTTTTAGTAGGCATGGGGATTTGCCAGGAGGTAGGCTTCAATAGCTTTGAACAATCCCAATGCCTTTTCTTTGCCTGCCTTGATTCCTTCTTCCTTGATCTCCAAGTCGCCAATGGGGTAATACTTGCTAGTAGTTTTACATAAGGATCCCCCATCTTGACAAGGCTCTAACTTAATCTCGTAAGTGATTTTCTCAAGTGTGTTCATCAAAGGGTCGCCTTCGATCACACTGTAACTATAAGCAAAGTTCTCTTTGTCTAGTGCTTCTACCTTCTGCTTCATGGAACTGAATTGGCTTCCTATGCCAAAAGCAAATACAGAATGGTAATTAAGTTTCTAATTCAATACTATATATAGTCTTCAAAGTATTATATTAATAATGTGTCTTAACTAACCTTCTCCGAAAGTAACTTTCCTGATACTCCCAGGCTCACCATTGCCTTGAATGTATTCAACACTCTTATAAGCTTGAGGAACAATCTTGGGGACGAGTTCATCAGCGTCGAGGATACAAGCCTTAAACATCTTGGCTGGTGGGATTGCAGTAACAACCTCGGATTCATATGTGAAAACACCCATGATTACTAGCTAGTAAAACTCTGGGAAAATGTTTGATCAAATTAAGGGAGGGTGAAAATGAATTTTGATGTGTTGAAATGTGAACTGAGCTATGGTATTTATAGAGTTTAACCGGCTGAAATCCTAGGTGATTTCTTCACAATTTATTGGTTCAATAACTCTCATCCGATTCTAATTTGTGTACTGACTTGCTTAAGTATTCATTATGGAACAAAGTTATGGATCCTGATCAGAAGAAGTTTTAAAAGGAAAAACTCTAAATATTTTAAGCACGAAATAGCTTGACTTCAAGTGCTTGGACTGCTATACGAAATCGTATCCCTTGTATAATACTGTCATTCAAGGAGCCATGTATACATATTTATGTAGTCATGTTGAGCATTGAGGCATGGGCATTTTTTGCACTACTCATATAATTGAATGCAGCACTAGAAGAAAGATAAGGGTGTAAAAATTTCTACAGGTCAACTTCAAGTTTAGTGGTCAAGTCAAGGAGAAGGATGAAAAGAGTTTGTTGTCAAAGGTTCTTTGATGTCTGTTTTGAATATGAAGTCAGCAATGAAGGCTAGGCTGCTAGTGCCAGGGTTCTGCCAGCTTATTCCTTGTTTCAGCTCAAAACATTTCTGACTTCAATTAAATTATTGCAATGGAGTATTTCTTTCTTCACAATTTAAATTTAATGCAAAAAAATTCTCAGGTTGATGCTCCATGTTAAACGGCAATCTAATTGACTAAAAAAGACTAGATTTCCCAACACCTGCGCAACAAATATAGCATCTTACTGACAAGCCACAGCGAAACAGAGCAACTTGTTGGACCAAGTAAACTGGAAATTCCCCATCTTAGCCGCCATGAAACTCCCCACTTGACTTTCTTCACGGAATAAAATAATTGAAAGTTGGTATAAACTATAGAGCTAATTCAACTAAAGACAATTAAAAGAAGGAAAAAGAAACATTTTTCTTAATTCATAACTGCTTAGACATTAATGACTTAGTTCTATATATAAATATGCTGTCTAAAAAACAATGATATGATTTGGTGACTACATTTTTTTGAGATTTTGAATACTTTTACCTAGTAATCATAATCTATTACGGTACGAGAAATTATTAGGTGGACCGGATCTATTACGTCATCCATGGTCCCGATTTGGTGACTACATTTTTTTGAGATTTTGAATACTTTTACCTAATAATCATAATTTATTACGGTACAAGAAATTATTAGGTGGGTCGGGTCTACTACGTTATTCGTGGTTCTGATCAATAAGATTTTGACAAGTCAGATTTCTTCCTAAAATTTAGACACGAATTTAGCATCAAGCCCATAATTCCACCGGATGAGATTTACAGGGTAAGTCCCTAAATTTAATACATTAATTGGCTAGGGTTTTAGAAATTGTAAGAAGAAATACTACTTATCAAAATCTTATTGGTCGGAATCACTCATGACGTGGTGGATCTGATCCACCTAATAATTTCTCATTACGGTACGTTACGGATAAGTTTCGTTGAAGCAATTAAAGCAGACCATAAACTTTTTAGGCATGATCCAGCAGGAGTGAGAAGTTTGATCAACCCTAAAACAGTAAAATGTAAATGGAGTTTATCAACTTGTCGAAATGCTCCCTCCTCAGTCCCTTTCTATGGATTTTGACGGTAAACAAATAGACAACATTCTCTTCATATTCGTAGCCATCCATGATTCACCCCCTATTGCTTAAGCATTTTCTTCTTTACTTCACTGTCACAATTATGAATTATCCCATGTAAACATAGATTTTCATTTTTCCATTTCCTCCACCAAATCCTTCATCAAATTACAGAACAACCCTTTTGCCAACCCATACGTTTCTGGCAATTACTAAGCTTCAAATTGGTTCATTCTGTAATTTCTATTCAAATTCAAACCAATAAAGAAATCTTCTTTTTTTTATCAATCAAAGTACTATAATACTACTATATGCTAATGCATTTATATTCCCCTTATCATCCCAGGGCGGCTAATTAAAGGCATTCTCTCTTCCTCGCCTTCTCTGCATGTAAAGCTTAACTTCGACTCCAAAAAAGAACTCTGTTTTTCTCCTTCCACCAAAAAAATGAGTCAACCGCCGCAGCCGGACCCCTTTCCAGAAACCCGCCTTGACTCTGACGCCGGAGCAGTCTTTGTTCTCGAATCCAAAGGTGAGGAAAATTATAAGACGAGAAAAACACATTGATACAAACTTCGATTGTGTCGCCTCAGAAAACAGAGCAAAGAAAATTTAAAGGTGTTAAAGAAATGAATTCTTTTTTGAAGTTGTTTTTTGATTGAATATATAAATAGGGGAGTGGTGGCATGCGGGGTTCCATCTGACGACGGCGATCGTGGGGCCGACAATCCTGACGCTGCCGTATGCGTTTAGGGGATTGGGGTGGATACTTGGCTTCGTTTGTTTAACGGTGATGGGTTGCGTCACCTTCTACTCTTACTATCTCATGTCCAAGGTTCTTGAACACTGTGAAAAAGCTGGTCGCCGCCACATACGGTTCCGCGAGCTCGCCGCCGACGTTTTAGGTGAGAATCACATCGTCATCATCATTTGCCTTATTTTGCCATTTACTAGTAGTTTTTTTTTGTCGTTACAGACATTATGGGAAACAATTTTTATTTCACACGTGTCTTCTTTTCTTCACTTTTCACTTCACACTTGTTTGCAAAGAAGAGTTTCTGAGTTTACTTTTAGTTCCTTGATTTCATCGGACTTCGTAAAACGGTAAACGGCTGACTGAGAATCATTTTTAGAAGTTGGGACAAATTTAAAGGGTTGACTTCTCGAGCATAGCTAGTGTAAGTGTGTAACAACTATAAATATAAATAAATAAATAAAATAAAAATGGTATGTGACACGTGGCTGCACTGAATAATTTTGGAGTTTAGTTTTAGCTTCTTTTTTTTCTTTGACCGAATAAAAATGAGAATCAACTTAAGCTTAGTATTAACGCTGGACTAAAATAGACTAAATTTAGTAATTCAGATACTAATATGATGATGAACCAACCATTAATTAAACGATTAGAGACTTTGCGAAGCGTAGGCAACTGCTCCTGTTGGGAGACTCACCCACCATAACCAGCTGCGCGACGTGGGTCGGATCCGGATTAGTCAGGGCAAAGCCTTGGATACCGAATGGGTTCCAATTTTTAAAAACTTAACCAAGTTGGGTTCTAAAGCTTTTTAGTGCCTAATTTTTCCATTTTTTTTGAGTGCAGGGTCAGGTTGGATGTTTTACTTTGTGATATTTATTCAAACAGCAATTAACACTGGGGTTGGAATAGGAGCAATTTTGCTTTCAGCGGAATGCCTTCAGGTAATGCCATTAATTCATTCTAAAATCAAAATCTAAGTTTTAATAATTATGGCATGCATGGTATTGATTTGCAATTGCTTCATAGGAAAGCAAAGATATGTCATGAAAGCCGATTAATTTGGTCAGTCTAAAAACCTACGTACTACTAGTAGTATGCTACTACAAGTTTCTTTGAGTTAATGTTAACAGGCTTTGCATTTTCTTCAAGCTTGGTGGGGATAATTTGGGACCATCTATCACTATTTTCAATCATAATGATAATGATAATGATGCCATTGTTTTCATGTTCAAATCAGTACTTTCTCTCATTTATTACCGCCCTTCTGGCAAAGTCGGCAGCTCATTCAGATTTGTAGAGGGTGACTTTTTGCTATATAGCCCACAAATACTATATGCTAAGAAGCTAAAATTCGTGTCAATTTTCAGGACTGCTTCTTTAGTTAACGAAAACTGAAAAGTTAATGGTTGGGGATTATTGCTAATGAGAAATGATTGCTATGAGCCAACATTGATTGAATTGCTGTTGTGTCTCTAATTCTCTTTGTCCTTTTCCGTTTTTCGGTTCGAAGATCATGTATTCAAATCTTTCTCCCAATGGATCCTTGAAGCTATACGAGTTCATAGCAATGGTAACTGTGGTGATGATAGTTCTATCTCAGCTCCCAACTTTCCATTCCCTCAGACACCTCAATTTCGCCTCCTTAATCCTCTGCTTGGGCTACACATTCCTTGTGGTTGGCGCTTGTATCCATGCAGGTATATAGAAATAATTATAATTACATTCAGCAGAAGATTGAATTAAACTGAGGTAGTGAATTAAACTGTGTTAAATTTGCAGGACTATTATTAATTAATACTTGGCCCTTACGGTAGTCAAGGTTGTGACTAAAAGAGTCACAATGCCATGTTAGGTGATTCAATGCTTGGCCCAAGATGGTCTTGTTGTTTGTTGATTAGACTTTAATACTGAATTGTGAATTCTTCCAGCAATGAACCAGAAAGGATATATAACTTGCCACTTACTAAAGGAATTCACAGTTTTACTTACTAAACCTGTTAGAAGCAGAGGAATAGGATACACATAGAACATGTTTCTGAGGCTCCAAATTTCCCATAAATAAGTATTTAGTTACTATTTAGATCTTTGAATTAAGTTCCTTGAAGATTATTGATGAATTCGTGTTTTGGGGTTTAAAGCTTGACATGGTTTAAACAACTTGTGTTAATTAATCCTGCAGCTCTCTCTAAAAATGCCCCTCACAGAGACTACTCGTTGGAAACTTCAGAGTCATCGAGGGTGTTTAGCGCCTTTACTTCTATCTCAATCATAGCTGCAATTTTTGGGAATGGGATTCTTCCTGAAATTCAAGTACATTTCCAACTTTAACAAGATTTGAACCTTATTATTTCCAATATTTTCTTCTTGATTTCACTTTCAAGTTTCAACAACATTGTCTTTGATACAGGCAACTCTGGCTCCACCTGCCACAGGAAAGATGGTAAAAGGACTCATAATGTGTTACAGTGTGATTTTTGTTACTTTCTATGCTGCTGCTTTTTCTGGATACTTTGTTTTTGGAAACAAATCCAATTCCAACATTCTGAAGAGTCTAATGCCTGATGATGGACCTTCCTTGGCACCAACAATGGTTCTTGGCCTTGCAGTTGTTTTTATATTACTACAGCTATTTGCCATTGGCCTGGTAAGCTTTTTTCCATTACCTAATGTCTAATGACTAAAGTCCCTTTTTACCATCTAAACTTGTCTAAAATTGACCTTTTACCCCTAAACAGTAATTTGGGACTTTTTGCCCCGTAGAGCAGAGGATTGAAAATCCTCATGACCAGTTCAAATCTGGTTCCTGAACGATCGGGATAGCTCAGTTGGTAGAGCAGAGGACTGAAAATCCTCATGTCACCATTAAACTTGCAATATGAGGACATGTTAGTCCCTCTTAAACAATATTGCCACGTCAGCGCCTTGGCTAACGTGGCCTTGCCACGAGACATTTTTGATCCGACGTGGTATTGTCATCCTTTTATTGCAAGTTTATGGGGCAAAAAGTCTCAAATTAAAGTTTAGGGGGCAAAAGGTTAATTTTAAACAAGTTTAGGGGCAAAAAAGGACTTTAGTCATTACCTAATTCATACTTTTTTTTGGTTTCAAAACCTTATTTGATCAGTTGCATTGAGGGTAATATACGTAATGCATTACAGGTTTACTCTCAAGTGGCATATGAGATCATGGAAAAGCAATCAGCTGATATAAAGCAAGGGATGTTTTCCAAGAGGAATCTAATTCCTAGGATAATTCTTCGGACTCTCTATGTTATATTCTGTGGATTTATGGCAGCAATGCTTCCCTTTTTTGGTGACATCAATGGCGTAGTAGGCGCTATCGGCTTTATACCTTTAGATTTTGTGCTCCCTATGCTTCTCTACAACATGACTTATAAGCCCCCAAGATCATCCCTCACCTACTGGATCAATATGTCCATCATAGTTGCCTTCACTGGAGCCGGAATCATGGGATCTTTCTCTTCTGTCAGGAAGTTGGTTCTTGATGCCAACAAGTTCAAGCTCTTCAGCAGTGATGTGGTTGATTAAGCATAAAACAGAAACTCTGAAGATAATGAATAGTGAAGCCACTTTGGCCCGGCTTAAGTGTACAATAATCGTCAACGAGCATAATTTGAAGTGTTATATATATATATGTTTCTAATTGATTGAAAAGGTTTAACTTATTGTATATGAACTCGTGTGTAATTGTAAACTTATAGTAATTTTTTTTTACCTCATCCGGTATCTAACTAATCTGGATCCGATCTGCGTCGCGTATCTGATTTTGGTGGATGGGTCTACCAACGAGGCCACCTGCGTACGCAAGGTCTCAAACCTGAGACCTGTTAAGTTGGAACAAGACGCTTGCCATTTGATCCAACCCTCAAAAATTGTTTAACAGTCAATCTTTAAGTGTAGCATTCCTAATCAAAACAAGATTGGAGGTGGCAAAATAGCAGAAAAAAAAAATTGAATTTGTTATTGAATAGATCACTAAGAAATTTGGAAGTGAAAGAAACATGTGTTGATTTTTTTTTTCTTTTAAAAGCGAGATTGATATTCTGAATATGAAGTCAAGTTGTCTATCTACATCCTGTCTGCAGTTCTTATGAGAAATGATGAACATATTGATCAAATAGATCGATTTCAATGTCTCCCAGGTGTGAGCACGTTTTAAGGACATGAGGAGGAAATCTCGATAAACAATTATTCCTAATGGAGAATATTTTAATCAGTGAGAAAGCAACATTTCTTCATGATCAATAAAAATACAAACTCCTTTTCTTACATGCTGACATTTGGTAAGAAAGAACATAAGTATAATATTTTCTTGTCATCACTCATGATCACATATACATTTCCTTGATCTTTCTCCTATAATAATACTAGGAAATATTATCCTTGTTAATGAATATATCTTCTCACTTGATTAATTTGATAAATTGGTTTTAAATTTTAATTTAAATGAAAAAAATAGATAAATCTTCCATTGCCATCTTTAATTTCATCAGACTTCCGGTTAAATCCCTCTTCTTCTTCTTCTTTTTTTTTCCTTGGCTGAATCCATTTTTCATCTTCCCATTTTCCAAACTGCCATCTCTTACCAAATAGTATACCAACCATACCACAATTAGGTCTGCGGTCAAATTTCCAAAGATAAAAAATCATGGATCATGATCTTCCTAATTCCCATGATCATGGGGTTTGCTGTACAAGTTTTATTATTATAAATAATAATAGGGTTTATATATAATATACCGTCAGTGGAATTTAGCAGACTATACAAGCGGGTCTTGAAGGGTGACATCTGTCCCCTAGGGACTAGATTGAAATATATATTTAAATTTAATTAATTAAAAAAATGAACATGTGTCAACTCCATAACCCGTTTGTGGAGTCCAAAATTTACACCGCCGGTGTATCAAATAATTATTACTAAAGTGCTAGAAAATACCAACATTTTGTTCACACCATAATCAAGCTCTGCTGTTCTTGCAAAT
Organism: Corchorus olitorius; assembly: GCA_001974825.2. Taxonomy (NCBI): domain Eukaryota; kingdom Viridiplantae; phylum Streptophyta; class Magnoliopsida; order Malvales; family Malvaceae; genus Corchorus; species Corchorus olitorius. The sequence continues at coordinate 23,307 of AWUE01017755.1, read as the reverse complement.
TTTAAATTAATGAAGAAGAAGATTATATTCTTTTTATTTTAGGGTAAGAAAGATTATATTCTCCTAGTGTTTTATCCTCTCTTGAGCTTATGCTGGGGTGGGTCAAGCATTGCTCATCATATATACGTAGCACCATTTATCCTTTTAATGAATTTTATATCATATATACGGAATATATAAAAGATCAAGAAGCAGAGAAAAAGCCTTTGACTTAAACGTAATAGAAACAAAAGTATTATTGAAAAAGACAATTGTTTAGATAAAATGCTTCCATCAAGTTCGTAATTTGAGTTATTCTACCTTATTTTGTTTTCTTATGTAGAAACGAAAATTTCTTTATAAATAAACGTCAAGAAATTTGGAATATAAATGTCTCTCTCTCTTTTTTTTTTCCTCAAAGTATTTCATGTGTTTTTGGGCGTATAATTTTGGATAGTATAAAAATGACAAGACAATACCAATTAATTACTTGATATGGAAGTTTCTTGATTTAAATACTAATATAAAGCAATTGCAATAGTGGAGTCATCAATTATAAAATTGACACTTCCATGTAGTAAATGCATGATTTATGTCAAACGAAAAAATTTCAGATTGTAACAATGTAACGTTGCATACACTTTATAGCCACATATATGGAAATAATGGGGCATAGGCTTAAAATTCATTAAATTCCATCTTGTTTAAAATCCAACAACGTATTTCCAAATATAAACAATATTGTAAGAAACTGGAAACTCCAAGTCATCAATTCTCAAGCCACAAACTGGAGAAATTATTAGGTGGACTGGGTCTACTATGTCATCCGTGGTCCCGACCAATAAGATTTTGATAAGTTAGATTTCTTCCTAAAATTTAGGTACGAATTTAGCACCAGGTTTAGCCTCTAGTTTCACCAGATGAGATTTATAGGGTTTAGGACATTAATTGGCTAGGGTTTTAAAAATTGTAGGAAGAAATCTAACTTATCAAAATCTTATTGGTCGGGACCACGAATGACATGATAGACCTAATCCACCTAATAATTTCTCCACAAACTACCTATGCAGGTTGCAAACCTTCAAAAAGTGCTTGAAAAAGTCTTAAACCATGATAGGCTTTCTAGAAAACTTAGAAACCCATAATAATGAAGTAATCTGCAGATATATATCTTCCCAACCGCAGGCAGTAGTCTTAATTTGTTTTGAAGCATTCGTTTTGATTCTTTGCAAAAATTTTCTAAGATCCTTTTGCCAGCTTACTTTGAAGATTAAAATTAATCAACCTATAAATTAAATATAAAGTACATAATTAATTATATTAAAATTCTATACACACATATATATATATATATATTATAAAGTGTCAAGGACCACAGTACATATTTTTTTTGGGTGAAAGAGGACCACAGTACACTAACATATATATCATCAATCATAATTATAGCATAGAAATAGTTAATTAGATGTGATGTGAGCAGTCTTATTAGAATATGTTATTATTCAAACCAATTGCTAGCATGATCAATATTTCAATGATAATATCAATATATTGTCAAAATTGGAAAAAAAAAAAAATTGAAGAAAGTAAGACCTGTTCAATCCGTGTACGTAGGGTCAAATGACATGAGAGAATATAGATCGGGATGAAGATGGAAAGAGTGTTTGTTTATCAGCAAAATTTTTATTGGCTTTTGGTCGTCGGGGATCTGATTTGCAAAGCCATTCTTTACTCATAAGGAATTGAAAATAATATTGATGAATAAATAAAACATTTCAATGGGTACTGTTTTTTGCTTAAAAACTAAAGTTAAGAGTTTCTTGCAAGTGAGTTTTTTTTTTTTTAATAATTCTATTTTGAGGAAAAGGTCTTATATATATGATAAGGGAGTTGTTAACAAATAAATTAAATATATATATATATATGATAGACCTCGAAACCTTTTGCCTAAGCCTATATAAAAGGCTTATAATCACAATCAAATTATTATTATTATTATTTTTTATTTTTGTTTTGGAAGAACAATAAAATTATTGTTTATTAATTCTATCAACTAAAGATTATTTGTCCGGTTGTCCCTATGATGTAAAAAAAAAAAGAAACAAACTACCTATTAATTGTATACCTTTTGTATGAAACACATTGAAAGAGATCTTTACATAAACAAGAGGCCACATAAAGGTACAACTCAAACAATGTACAATTAAAAATAATTTTAGTAATAATCAAAATTATCTTCAATTTTTAAGACTTCTCAATTAAGTAGTAATATCCCTATTTCGTTCAAAACCCATTAAAATGGTGGCCATAAGTTTTCCAACGGTAGAATTAATCAATAGAGAATAGAATTCAGCCACCTTATGTTATCAATCCATCATATATATAGAATTTGGAAAATATTTTGATTAACGGAAATCTGTTCAGAAAACAATAAACAATACCAATAAATGATTAGTTCAAGTGGTTTGACACTTATTCCTTTAAGTAAGATCTCGGATTTGAGTCTTATTAAACGGAGAAAACGATTGTTGAAAGAGATTTACCCCATAATGAGGCATATATATTAGGTGGACCGGGTTTATTACGTCATCCGTGGTCCCAACTAATAAGATTTTGACAAGTCAGATTTCATCCTAAAATTTAGGCACAAATTTAGCACCAGATTTAGCCCCTAGTTTCACCAGATGGGATTTACAAGGTAAGTTCTAAATTTAGGATATTAACCGGCTAGGGTTTTAGAAATTGTAGAAAAAAAATATGATTTGTCAAAATATTATTAGTCGGGACCACGGATGACATGGTGGACCCGATCCACCTAATAATTTCTCCATAATGAATCAACCCATCTTGAATAAGGCTAACTAGTAAATATAAATATACTAAAAAAACAATAAACAATTAGTAAATAAATAAATGATTAAGGACTATTCTCACTTTCGAAAGATTCTAAATTAATCTGAAAAATTACAATAAAACATTGATTAGTTAGAAATAGAATGCAATAAGAATAAAAAAATGGGCAAATATTAAATCTTTTTCAAGAGTCCAACTATCCATCCTTCAATTAATGCAGTCATTGGTTCGTCTCTCTCTCATATTTATGGTCCATATGAAGAGACCGTGAACGCAGTAACGCATTCTAATTTTTTGGGTCATAACTAACGCGTTTGATTACACCAACCATTACAAAATCAAACTTTTTTTCACTGAAATCTGCCGATTTATAGAAATCTTTCTTTTTCTCTCTTTACCTTTTTGTTCTCATTTGATATCTCTACCAAAAAAGATGGAGAAATCCCAGACACAAAAGCAGAGCCAAACCCAAGACACCAAACAGAAGGAGGAGAAACCTCAACAGCAACTGAAGCAAACCCAAACCCAAGAACCCAAACAAAACATAAACAAGAGCCAAGAAAGCAAGCATCTTGTTTGGGACTGTGGGAGTTCACTTTATGACTCGTTCGAACTCAACTCATTCAGGCGTCAACTCGACTCAGCAATCCATTCCCGAACCATGTCTATGCCTCATTTAGTCGACAGTACCACTCGAGTCCCTCCTCTTTTCCCTCCTCCACCGCCGGCTTCTTCCACTACTCTTCCTCCGCCGCCCGTCGTTTCCACCTCCAAGAAACAGCCGTCCAAGTTCTCTCGTTCGATTCAGAAACTCTTCAAATCCATGTTCAAGTTCAAACAGAGTTCGAGTTCTTCCGTCTTGTGGCTGAAACAAAGATCGAACGAGGAATATTATGTCGTTTACGACAAGACAGGGGCACTGACGACGATCCCGGAGGTTCCGGAGATTGATTTCGGAGGGGCGCTTTCGCCTGAGATTAACTCATTGGTTAGGCGAACTGCATCAGAAAGGTTCACCGCCGCCTCCACCGTCGGTATTTCATGTGCTTAATATATAATAACTACTACTAATATCAAGAGGATTAATATATATATAGTACAGAATATAAAAATATATGAATATATGAATAATGGTGAAGATGTGATCAAATAGTTTGTGTATATTTTGATCATATTTTGAAGTTTCTTTTCTTCGTTAGGATGTTTTTTTTACCCTTAAGGTTACGTTACTTAAAGTTTTGAACTTTGACCCTTTCATTTTGTCTAAACTCTTAAATTCTGATATGATTTTCAGTTAACTGTAATAGGGTCATTTTTCAATTTTCACTTGTGTTCTTTTATTTTCCTTCTTTTTTTTGTTAAGTTTCGTGATCAGCTAATTGGAAATTTCGTTAATTAATTAATCCCAGAAAACTGGGGGATCGAAATTTTCTCCGGTGACTGCTATTGTTTTTTTTTTTAATTATGAAGGTGACATTTATGACTAATCATATGTGGTGGTGTAGTTCCAATATGGATCCTAAGCTTTTCATACCTTTTGTGAATGTGGCCCAATTAAAACATGTTATTGAAAAGCCATGAAATACAAAGTGGGTGTTCGTTTGGTTTAACTTAAAACTCTTCTAAATAAGTGTTTCTGAAAAAAACTTCAATTTAGAGCTTCTAGTTTAAAAGCAACTGAAAAACACTTTTGGATTTTCCGTTTGCTTCAGCTTAAACTTTTTTCAATAGATAAGCTGTTAAATAAGTTTGTCAAACGGACCCGAAGTTTATTATAAAAGGGTGATTCATTTGCTTTTGGGGGTATGGGCCATGGAGTCGCTATGCGTGGCAATTCAAGATTTTTCTTTGCTTATTCATTTATTTATTATTTTGGGTATTATAGTACAGAATTTCTTAACGAATATTTTTTCTCAATTCATAATTAATATCCTATATATGTACGAGTATGACCTAACACCTAAGAAGAAACTAGCCATTAGGTGTGTCTTGTCATGAAATCAAATTAAGGATAAGTATCTGTTTAATTTCTCAAATAATTTTGTCATTAACAGTTACTAATTCTATGCTTCACGCCTCTTTCCCTGTATAATCATTTGTAATGTAATTTACTTGTCTAAATTTTGGGTAAATATACAAGGATAATTAAATATACTTGTTATTTCCGTATATAATCATTTGTCTAAATAAGTAAATATATTTGAAAAAATGTGGTCCTAACTAGTACCATTTTGGATACCAACACATGTTGTATTGAGTGGAAGGAGCTTAATGACCCTTAAGCAAGATTCGAGTCTTGTATATATATGGCGAAAACATGTACTGAAAGAGCTTTCCTTCGTATGGGGTCTGACGCAACCTAACTATGGATTAGTTAGCCTCAATATGGTACCCGGAAGGTAAGTAAAAAAAATAGTACCATTTAGATAAAAATTTAATTTTAATTGTTTGTGTACTTTTTTTAAGTTAAAATTAAACAATTTAGGCTAAGATCGTGCATCAATTAAATCCTCTAATAGGACCATTTAGAACCACTAGGCCGGGGATCAAAAGCATGAAGACTCAAAAGAAACATCATCAAAATGAGTAATCATCCCATGGCCTTCTACAATCACAATCTTTTACTGTTTACAACATCCACATATGAAGATGAGTATATATATCACACTCCCTTGTTGGCAAACTTAAAGCTTCAGCATAAATTTTGATCTTACCCAAATTTCTGCTATACTTCCATTATAGCTAGCATGATTGGGACAGAGTCGTTTCTTTAGTTATACAATTAAACAGGGAGATGTGAAGTAATTGCTTTACTTAATGGCAAACAAAAGTTGGAAAGCTAACACATTTGTGATGCATCAATCAAATCCTTCTTTATTTCTTCATTAGTTATCTTATCTTTACATATAAAATCAGTTATATATGGCCACTAGTAGCTTTTTGATTCAAAAGAAGCAATACAATTAAGCACTTACAATTTTTATAATTTTTGGTTTATAGTTGTTGATCCTATACTAAGATTGAACTAATAAATAATTTGAGTTGTCATTTTAATTGGGTTGATTTCATTGTCAATGACTCAGCGCAAGTTGATTTTGCTTTTCCGTGGGATTTTTTTCACCTTTTAAATTACCACAAAGAGAGGGAACTATTTCATGAAGCAAAGTTAAGGTTAAGGGTTCATATTGGTAGGTAAAAATTAGGAGTAGTCGTGACAAACCCACCACCACCCAACAATTTTGGCCTTACCCATATATATATCCTTATATCCCTCTCTCAAAATTGACACTTAACGCTGAACAAAGACGAACTGAACTTTTTATTTATTTATTTTTTCTTATTTTAAATATATTACGGTGTGATTATAGATATTTACATATAAAATTCTCAAAATGATTGTATATATATAATATTAGTTTAAAACACTAGGTCAAATATGTACCGACATGTAAATGAATCAAATGTCCACAGCTAACCACAAAAAAAAAGTATCTATTGAATATATAAGTTAAGTGGTATGTTGTGGTAGTTGTGGTAGCTAGCTAGATTCAAGTTTCAATATGAGTAGCCTATGGCAATTTAAGGACCGCCGAGAAGAAGAAAGGAAAATCTGAAATGGTAATCGGCTGGTAAGTTAATTATGGTTTCATGGTCCTCAAAAATGGAGCCTGAAAAATACTATAATATACCATTGTGGAGGCCTAATTAAGCTTATTCTAGTTCAAAGGCTCATGTCAAACTAGGGTAATTTTACATGTATACCCACTTTTATCTTTGTATTCATCACCTATCTCACATAAATGTAAAAACAATCAATTTATTCCAATAGTTATATAGTAAAACAAGTGGATGTGGGGATGCAAAATTAGATGTACAAAAATCATCACGCGTCTGAATTTGAAGCTTTGGCCTAATAGCCAAAGCCTCAAAGTTCACTTCGGAAGAGGTAGTGGTTCGAATCCTTTCCCTCCCTTCCCCCTCCCCATTTAATTGTAATAATGTTCCCAATATAAAAAAAAAAAATCATCACCCATCATGCACGTGCAATATTATATATGGAAACTCTTATCGGATATAAATTTTTCTCGAGATGGGTCAAACCTGACCTGATCAAAACTAATATATAATATTTTGAAATAAAAATTTTACTTTAAAGTGACAGATAAGAGCGGATGCAGTGCTCCTCCTTCCTTCGAAACCTCTTGAAAGCTCACTAATTCATAAGTAAATCATTGAAAGAATTTAGAAATGTTTCAATTTTACCCCCTCTAACCTAAATAATATCTCATCTAGCTCCCCAAACCAATAATCATCTATCCGCCGCCAATAACAGATGAATTAAAATGGATGGAGTAGTTGATTATATATGTGTCTTTATGATCTATATATATAATACGTGCCCGATTCATAAACATGCCCATGTGTATATAATTGGGTGCAGTGTAATAACTCGAAACCGTGCAAAACAAACTCTAAAAGTTGTGTAGTACGTAGTGGAATATGGTAAATTTTGAATTCTCCAATCGTCATGAAAGATTAAGTAAAGCTCTAGGGTAAGGGTTCGCTTCGGATTTTATGATTGAGTGATGAATCACTTTCATGTCATGTACGATCATCACATTTGAATGTGATTTGCTTATTTAAATTTTCAGACATGTAGAATCTAAATCATCTGAAATCGGTCGGTTGTTCGTTGTAGTAGTAAATAGGTGATGAATCCCACGACCCCACGCTATTATTACACTACCTTCATAGTGTTTGTTTGGAATAAAAGGAGTTTCTTTTTGAATGAATGCATTTTGAATTGCATTACGTCCAATAATTCTAAAAGAATTATACAAACGAACCTTAGTACATTTGATTTGAAATAAGGGAAAAATATATTTGATGCCCCTATCAGACAACCAGAACATGACACTTCATAAAAAATCAAGAGCAAATTTTTATAGGCCATTTTCTATAAATAATAATAAGTTTTATTTTATACCTCATCTAAAAATAAAATAATTAAAAAACAGAGATCAAAAGACAGAGCAAGAGACAACGAGAGATCACCATGGAGAAATGAAAATTGGACCCAAAGTTGAGTATAACGGTAAATAACAATAACGACGGGGAAGATGAAGAATTCTACGGTTAATTTTTCTAAGGGGAGGGGTCGAAAACGGAAAGGGAGAGTTCCTCCTCCGAATCACAAACCGATGAAGAATCACGATTTTGACAAAAAATTTTAGGAACAAAAATTTATTTTACTATTAGATGAGGTATAAAATAAAACTTATTATTATTTTTAGAAAAGAGCCTATGAAAGTTTGCTTTGGTTTTTGATGAGGTGTCATGTTTTGGTTGCCTGACAGGGTATCAGGGCATCAAATATTTTCCCTTGAAATAAAGTAATAATCAGATAATTAAGAAACTAAATAGATTTATAAAAGAGGCCCCAATCTGCCAATCAAAGAAATGGATATATTAGATAATTCAAATTAAAAATAAAAAAATGTACCAGTATATTATTATATAAACTTTTGGGTCGAATGCGGTCCATGTTGGCATTTAGGTTTCTAATGTTTTGGTTTGGGCTTCTTTTTTCGGTTGAATGAGGTGCAATTGTACTTTTGGGCTTTATTTGGGTTACCTCATGAAACAAAATCATTAGCTTTGTCTGTTTCCCTTTTGTCAGTTCCAACTTTACATATTTTCCTTTCAGCATTCACTTGTCTTTGACTGTCGTCCAAACTCCAAATCTCCAAAAGGGTTACACTGCATGTGATGTTCTGTTCGTGGGTTTGTTGGCTCTGTATAGGGGTGTAATCGAGTCGAGCCGAGCCGAGTAGTGAGCTACTCGAGCTCGAGCTCGACTAAAAACGCTCGAGCTTGACTGAGCTCTGGTTTTGCTGTTCGAGCTCGACTTGACACCGAGCTCGAGCTTATTCGAGCTATTTGAAAGCTCGACAGACCCAAAACAATATTGGATTATTTGTTCCAAAAACTCTATTTTTCCTTCAAATAAAGATATGTAGAAGCTTCTCAGAACAATTTGTTCCCTTCATTTCAGAAAAAAAAGGATTTAAAAATTTGTGATTTTAACGAAAACAAGACAGATCATAGCTTGAAATTTTAGATTTGAAAAGTTTTGAACAAAGGAATTTTTTAAACATTTTCTCACCTGGAACCAAATCAGAACATAGAACTTTTGCCAAAAGAGAAATAAAAGCCAAAAGAAAGATTGTAGCGTTAACCACTAACCGGCAAGAACAATGACAAGAACAAGTGAATTGATATCTATTAGCAAGCTCAACTTGAGAAACCCTTGATTTCTATCTTGTTAATTGTCGGAAAATGGAAGGGAACATATGGGTTTGCGGAAAGGGGCGGCGTACGTACCAGATTTGAAAGGTTGAAGAAGGAAATATTAGGTTTTAATACATTTTATTGAATAGACATAATTATCCCTATTATCTAAAACCCCTAAATTACTTAAGTAAGGTTAATCTAGTAATTTCATAATAATATCAGGGAGCTCGATTAGCCTCGACGAGCCTTCGAGCCGGTATTAAACTACTCGAGCTCGGCTCGTTCGACTACTCGAGTAGCTCGAGCTCGAACTCGGCTCAAATTTTCCGAACCGAACTCGAATTTTTTTCGAGTCGAGCTCGAATAGCTCGCGAGTAGTACTGTATCGTTTACACCTCTAACTTTGTAGCTTGCCTGCCTCCTTTAGTCGTTTTTAACATTTGTGGACAACCACGTAAACTTTAGAATTAAATTAAACCTTCTTGCTTTATAATTAGCTTCTTATATATTACTAGTATTTACTAACATAAATAAAATTTGCACTAAAAGAGTCTTTATTTTTTGGCCGAAATTCACTAAAGGGAAGTCTGATAACGAAAAATATATACTACTAAATCCAATAGGTGAGCAAATTACAGGATTTTCTTATAGGCATTTGGATGATTTTTTTTTTTTTTTCCTTCATGTAAAAGGAGGAGGAGTTTCTATTTCTAGTAGGCCCAGAAACGAGTGGCAACCACCTCAGCCACCTGGCGGTTAATGAAATGCCAGTGGTGTATGTATTAATGTATGTAAGGTGAGTGATGTGGTTTTGCTGAAACGCAGGCCATATTTGGGCCCGATGTTGCAGACTTGATCGTGGAACCACACTCATTGATGGCTATTGGAGAACTGAGGGAGGCAGAGCAAACACAGTACTATATGGTAGGGTGCTGCTCTTTATAAGGATATCCTTGATTTTCAAGTTAATTTTGACTACTATAAAAAAAGTTTAGGTGATAGGAGGCTATCCCAGTCCAGGATCAGGATATGTAACAGGTGTCAAAGAGGGCTCATAGTGAAACATACAGATGATCAGACCACGTTTGGCATGACTCGAAGTCCAAATCTTTCAAACAGAGATTCAAAACTTACCAACTCAACAATTCCAATTACTCTCTTATTTTCATCACATTAGAAGGAAGATAAATTATAACCTGTATCTAGTATTTGTGATCCATATATATTACTCAATGAAACTATTGCCTCTATTTCTCCCTTTAAAATAAAAAATCTTTGCTATGCTATAAGAAAAATGCAATATACCCACCAACTTATACCCACCAATTCATCTTTTCCGTGCCTATAAGTTGGTGGAAAATGGTATTTGTGGATATTTCCGTCGCAGTCTATGCAATTTGTTACAAATTCTCGTAACTATATTGCATTTGTAGTAAGTTTGAAAACTATACAATATTTCTTCTCTCAATTCTGCAAATAGTAATTAATGTCTCATGGATTCCTTCCTGACCTCTTGTCTTCGTTCAATTGACCATACACAAAGCACGACAACATCAATCATATACGGCACTCAATAATTAGCAAAATTCCAAAGTAGTAACCAAAAATATAGTATAATTTTCCAAGATTATTAAGCCTGTTTTTTTTTGTGTTTCTATAAATCCTATATATGTATCCCCTTCCGCAAGAACTTGAACATAACTCTCATTGATTTATCATCAACCAAACGAGCCAAGCCAACAGCCACTATATGGCAAAAACAGAGGAATCAAAACCGCTCCATGTCGCCATGGTGCTCAGCCCTGGAATAGGTCATCTTATTCCACTCACCGAGTTCGCCAAGCGACTGGTAATTAACCACCCTAAATTTGAAGTAACCATCTTTATCCCCAACGATGGCTCCCCCATGAAATACCCAAAACAACTCCTTCAAGCCTTACCCAAATCAATTTCCACCATTTTTCTCCCTCCCGTTAGTTTTGACGATTTGCCTCACAATGTCGACGTAGAAACCAAGATTGTACTCAGCCTGGTTCGCTCAGTTCCTGCTCTAAAACACTCCCTCAAAGTCTTGCTTGAGTCAACTCGACTAGTGGCCGTGGTCGTCGACCTATTCGGCATCGAACCAGTGTCTGATATTTGTAAAGAATTAGGCATTATTATGCCTTACATTTTCTTCCCCACCTCTGCCATGATGTTACAACTGCTATTTCATATGCCGAAGTTTGACCAAACGTTTTCTTGTGAGTCGTTTAGTGATTTGGTCGAGCCGCTCGAGTTACCTGGGTGCGTGCCATTACACGGGCGAGATGTACCGGACCCTCTTCGAGACAAGAACTGCATGGCTTACGAAGGGACCGTTCAGCTAGGCAGATGTTACTCAATGGCAGCCGGGATTATGGTGAATAGCTTCGTCGAGTTACAACAGAGCGCTTTTAAGGCTTTGATGATGAATCAGGGTCAAATACCAGCGGTTTACCCGGTTGGACCGCTTGTACAAACCGGTTCATCAAATGGAGGAGTCAATGAGTCTAACAATTGTTGTTTAAAATGGCTAAATGAACAGCCTGATGGATCTGTTGTTTATGTCAGTTTTGGAAGCGGTGGGACTCTTTCAAATCGGCAAATGAATGAATTGGCAATGGGGCTTGAAATGAGTGGACAGAGATTTCTCTGGGTTGTTAAGAGCCCTAATGACAAGGCTAAAAACGCCACTTTCTTTAGTGTGGAAAGTGTCGATGATGATGATCCTGTTCATTTTCTGCCTAATGGGTTCCTGGAAAGGACTAAAGGGGTTGGTTTGGTCGTTCCTTCTTGGGCTCCTCAGGTTGAGGTATTGAGCCATGGCTCGACGGGTGGGTTCGTAACCCATTGTGGGTGGAATTCGATCCTCGAGGCCATCGTCCACGGTGTGCCGCTGATTGCATGGCCGCTATATGCGGAACAGAGGATGAATGCGGTGATTTTAGCAGATGATTTGAAGGTTGCATGGAGAGTTAAAGAGAATGAAAATGGGTTGGTGGGACGAGAAGAGATTGCGAAATTTGTCAAGGGACTGATCCAAGGGGAAGAAGGGAAACCGCTGAGAGACAAGATGAGGAAGCTGAAGGAAGCTGCTAAAATGGCTTTGAGTCCAGATGGATCATCCACGAAATCACTAGCCAAGGTAGCTGAAATCTGGAATGACCATGGAAAATGACAGTTTCAAGCAAACGGGGTTCTAAATTCTACAGCAATTATATGTTTATTAGCACTTCGCAAAATTTGTGGTAACTGTGAGCTTGCTAGCCTTCTGTTCTGCTGCACTTTTGCTTTTGGCATTTTGTGTTAAAGTGCTTGAACAGAATATTAACTACATGGACCTCAAACTTCACCTAAATTTATGTAGAATTCGTTGGATGTCAATTATTTTGAAGTCGAGGACATAATTGTGCCTGTATTTTTGCTGGATTTAGTGAAATGTTCTTTTTTTTTTGTTCTCAGTGAAATGTTTAAGAGGACTTGTCGGTGGAGAATATATACTAAATAGTATTTGAAAAACCCAGGAAATTTACCAAAGGTCCCTTTTGAGGATCGATGAGGAGGCTCCATTTGAATTTTTGTTGTCCTTTTCTGTCTTTTCATACTTGCCAAATTACTAAGAAGATCCTAGGTTAGATTCTAGCCAGTTCTTGCCTTTGAGCCCTTTTTTGTAATTATCATTTCCTTTTACATAAATGTTATAATAAATCTTATCCCCTATAATTATCTAGAATTGTAACCTCTCTTCAGGCCTTTCATGTCCATACGAAGAAGAGAGTAAACTTAATTTTTGTTTAAGTACTGCTACACACTTTTAGAGGAGGAAACAAAATTGAAGCTATTGCACTTGTACACATTTAAAATCATAGTACTTTTGAAATTTCCCACGCATCAAACAGTTTAATTCGAATACAAAATTATTCAAAGAAGTAGATTGTTGAATGCCCCAACACGCCGGCACGAGCCGATACACTTGTGTATAAGTAATTCTAAAAGAACTCTATAAACGGACCTTATTATATCTGGCCCAAAAAAAAAACGGATCTTATTATACAAAGTAGTATATTTTTGGGTCAAATGCATGCGGCCCATGCTGGCGTTTTTTGGGTTTCAAAGTTTTTGGACTCTCGGCTGAATTTCACGGATCTAATAATTCATTTTACTCAAATTTCTAGTTTGGGCTTTATTGGACTAACCTTGTCTGAGTTGTTCACATTTTCCCTTTTGTTGTAGAAAAATATAAACATCATCTTTTGACTTTTGGCATTGATATGTCATTGACTGGTAAGTGGCACAGGCATGTCCGAATTCCAATCTCCAAAGGGTTACACGTGACTATCTGATTTTCATAATCATAAGTTGGTCCCTAGTGGCTTTTGGCTTTTACCTCATTTTTACTTTAGAATTTTATTAATCGAAATAGTTACCACTTTTTGGTGAAAAATATTGTTGTCACTTTAATCGTATAATTAAACCTTGCTTTGTAATTTCTTCTTACTGGTCTTTACTACTAACATAATTCATAAAAGTGTATTGCATTTTATTTTTCTAATTTGAAATTAGGTTTAGACTAAGTGAATCTTCACTTTTAAAATAGACCTATTACGACTCTTAAAGATAAAAAGATAAAAATAGATTAGTAGAGTACGAAAATTATATATAGTTTAAAAAAATTATATATGATATTACATATGATTTATAGAAATTTAAGATTTACTACCGTTTTATTTTTTATTTTTAAACCGAAACATAAAAGACTAATTCAAAGCAAAATCCTAAGAGAAACCAACCCCTCTGGTATCAGTATCAATGACCTCGATCTTATTTTATTGTCTTATATTTGTGATGATGAGATTCATTCCTAACATCATTTTTTTTTAGGCATTATTCCTAACATCATTTTTAAAGAAGCATTTATTGCCTTTATTTTGCACGAAGAAAAAGCAGCATCTAGTTTCCTACATTACCTTTTCTAAATATATGCTTTCACGACCATAATTTTTTGGGCCATACTTTCACGACCATAATTACATATCAATTTCTTGACCATAATTTCGATAAAGAAATTAAGGTGCTACATATCCATTCTTGTACAGTTAAGTGTTTCAATTAATTTCTCACCAATAACGAGTTGGCCCATTTGGATTGGAAAATTTTTCAGTGTATATGTATCGGTTTCTTTGTCCTTTTTGAAAATTTCTCAGGCTCTCAGGGATTTCTGACTTCTTCACGCAAAGCAAAAAATCATCAATCATACGGCACCCCATCCTCTGTAGCCAAATACAACTTGAATTTGTATAATTTTCTAAGTGCTAAGCTTTGCTATACATTCCATGTATCCCATTCAACCTGTGCTTGAAAAGACCTCACATTAATTTATCAACCGAACGAAACCAGAAGCCAGCCACTAATGGAAACCACAGAGGAATCAAAATCGCTCCATGTAGCCATGGCTCTCACCCCTGGAATAGGCCATCTAATCCCACTCCTCGAGTTCGCTAAGCGACTGGTAATTCACCAACCCAACTTTGAAGTAACCATCTTTATCCCCAACGATGGCTCCCCCATGAAATACCAAAAACAACTCCTTCAAGCCTTACCCAAATCAATTTCCACCATTTTTCTCCCTCCGGTGAGTTTCGACGACTTGCCTCACGATGTCAAGGCGGAAACCAGGATTGTACTCAGCCTGGTTCGCTCAATTCCTGCTCTTAAAGACTCACTCAAAGTCTTGCTCGAGTCAACTCGACTGGTGGCCTTGGTTGTTGACCTTTTCGGCATCGATGCGGTGTATGATGTTTCTAAAGAATTAGAAATCAAGCCCTATATTTTCTTCCCTACGAATGCAATGGTGTTACAACTGGTATTTCATATGCCAAAGTATGACCAAATGTTTTCCTGTGAGTCGTACAGTGATTTGGTCGAGCCAATCAAGTTACCGGGGTGCGTGCCGTTTCAGGGGAGAGATATTCCGGAGTCTGTTCGAGAGAAGAAGAGCGTGACCTACCAAGGGATAATTCGGCTGTGTAAATATTTCTCACTCGCAGCTGGGATTATGGTTAATAGCTTCATGGATTTGGAACAGGACACTTTTGACGCTTTGATGAGTCAGGTTCAGGGTGATGAGTTTGATATACCGGTGATTTACCCTGTTGGACCACTTGTCCAGACAAGTAGTTCGAGTTCATCACATGGATCTAACAATTGTTTAAGGTGGTTAAATGAACAGCCTGATGGATCTGTTGTTTATGTCAGTTTTGGAAGCGGTGGGACTCTTTCAAGTGAGCAAATGAATGAATTGGCAATTGGGTTGGAAATGAGTGGACAGAGATTTATCTGGGTTGTTAAGAGCCCTAATGAAAAGGCTAAAAACGCCACTTACTTTGGTGTAGATAGTCTCGATGATGATCCTGTTCATTTTCTGCCTGATGGGTTCCTGGAAAGGACTAAAGGTGTTGGCTTGGTTGTTCCTTCTTGGGCACCTCAGGTTGAAATCTTGAGCCATGGCTCGACAGGTGGGTTCGTAACCCACTGTGGGTGGAATTCGACCCTTGAGGCAATCGTCCATGGTGTGCCACTGATTGCGTGGCCGCTTTATGCGGAACAGAGGCTGAATGCAGTGCTTTTAGCAGATGAATTGAAGGTTGCATGGAGAGTTAAAGAGAATGAAAGTGGGTTGGTAGGGAGAGATGAGATTGCGAAATTTGTCAAGGGACTGATCGAAGGGGAAGAAGGGAAACTGCTTAGAGACAAGATGAGAAAGCTGAAGGATGCTGCTAAATTGGCTTTGAGCGCCCCAGATGGATCATCCACAAAATCACTAGCCAAGGTAGCTGAAATCTGGAATAACCAAGGGAAATAACAGTTTCAAGCAAACCAGTTTCTGACTTCTGATTGCAAGAATAAGCACTAGTCTATTTACAAAATCTGTAGTAAGTGTGACTAGCTAGCTCTAGAGTCTATAGCCTTCTGCACACCGGGAAAAAAGATGATTATTGATGAGCGGAATTCTTTCTGCACTCTGGGAAAAAGATGCATTCAAGTACTTGACACAGGTCTAACATCTTATTATGCCTTTTTTAATAGCTTTATATTTCAAGCTTTAAATGTTTATGATTTACTAGTTCTTTAAATGTTGTGGATTGATAATGTATCTATTATTGAATTCTTTTACTCATCTAGGACAACTTTCCAATTGAAGTTTTGAAATGGGTTACATTTTTCTGTAATATCCTGTGTTGAAAAAAAAAAAATCCTCAAATTGAATTTGTTATTGGCAATCTAATCCGGGGACAAGTGTGGATTTTAAGAGTCATCACATTTCAAATTTGAAGGTGAATTATCAATTATGTATCTGCGTAGGATTTTAAAATTCAAATTGTGAGGACATGGGAGTTTCTGGTAACAATTTCGTTGCAAACCCACTCAACATGATTTCCTTTTTTTGTTTTGCCAATGGATTATGTAAACTCTTCCTTTCATAATTCATGAGTCGTTGGATTAATTTTGTGTGTTTTTTTGCGTCGAGACTTTTTAAAATATTATGTAAACTCTTCCTTTCATAATTCATGAGTCGTTGGATTAATTTTGTTTGATTTTTTGCGTCGAGATTTTTTAAGATATTTATATTCATCTAATTAAATTTCAGCGACCTTGATTTTAGGGATTTGTTTTTACGAGCATCAGAAACTATTTTCGATTTAATTAGAAATTAATTCAGAAAAAATAGAAAAATCGATTTAAGAAGCGTGAAAAGCCCATCACTCTTTTTGGCGTTGAATTATATATTTTTTACGAGTATTGTATCCAAAAATTAAGGAAAAAATCTTTTGGGTCAATTTTTGGAAAAAATTAGCAGAAATCGTTTACTAACCAGCACGAGTATTGTGGCAAAAAATTGTGAAAGAAATCTTCCGGGTCAATTTTTGCAAAATTTTAGCTGAAATCGTGTACGTTATCACGGTTTTTTGCTAAAAACGTGTTCCGAGGCCCCGACTCAGTTTTGCGTGATTTTTTGCCCCAAGACTTATTGAAATATCTACATTCATCTAATGAAATCTCAACCACCTTGGTTTTAAGGACTTGTTTTTACAAGCATCAGAAACCATTTTCGATTTCATTAGAGATTAATTCAGAAAAAATGGGAAAATCGATCTAAGAAGCGTGAAAAGCCCTTCACTCATTTCGGCATTGAATTATATATTCTTTTACGAGAATTGTGTCCAAAAATTGAGAAAAAAATCTTTTGGGTCAAATTTTGCAAAATTTTAACAGAAATCGTGTACTAACCAACACGGTTGTTGGCTAAAAACGCGTTCCGGGGTCCCAGCTCAGTTTTCAATGATTTTTGGCCCCGAGACTCCTTGACAAATCTATATTCATCTAACCAAATCTCAGCCAAATTGGATTTAAGGATTTCATTTTACGAGCATCAGAATCATGTTTCGATTTAATTAGAAATTAATTCGGAAACATATAGGAAAATCGATATTAGACGCGTGAAAATCCTTCAATCTTTTTGTCATTGAGTTATATATATTCTATAAGTGTTTTGGCCAAAGATTGTGGAAAAAATCTTTTGGTTCAATTTTTGCAAAATTTTAGCTGAAATCGTTTACTTTTTTTTTGGGCTTAGCTGAAATCGTTTACTAACCATCAAGGTTTTTGTCCAAAAACGCGTTCCGGGGGTTCGGCTCCGTTTTTAATAATTTTTGGCCTCGAGACTCCTTCACATATCTATATTTATCTAACCAAATCTCAGCCAAGTTGGATTTAAGGACTTGATTTTACGAGCATCAGAATCATGTTTCGAATTAATCAAAAATTAATTCGGAAACATATAGGAAAATCAATTTTAGAAGCGTGAAAAAACCTTCAATCTTTTAGGCATTGAATTATGTATATTCTATTAGTGTTTTGGCAAAAGATTGTGGAAAAAATTTTCGGGTCAATTTTTCCAAAATTTTAACCAAAATCGTGTACTAACCATCACAATTTTTTATGTCGAAAAAATGCGTTCTGGGGCCCCGACTCAGTTTTTAATGATTTTTGGCCCCGATACTCTTTGAAAAATCAATATTCAACTGACCAAATCTCAGCCAAATTGGATTTAAGGATTTGATTTTACGAGCATCATAAATCATGTTTCGATTTAATCAGAAATTAATTCGAAAAGATAAAGGAAAATCGATTTTAGAAGTGTGAAAAACCCTTCAATGTTTTTGGCGTTTAATTAGATATATTCTATAAGTGTTTTGGCCAAAGATTGTGGAAAAACTTTTGGGTCAATTTCTGTAAAATTTTAGCCGAAATCGTGTATGTTACATCACCCTTTTTTTGGCTAACAATGCGTTCTGGGGCCCCGACTCAGTTTTTAATGATTTTTGGCCCCGAGACTCCTTGACATATCTATATTCATCTAACCAAATCTCAGCCAGGTTGGATTTAAAGGATTTGATTTTACGAGCATCAGAATCATGTTTCGATTTAATCAGAAATTAATTCGAAATGATATAGGAAAATCGATATTAGAAGCGTGAAAAATCCTTCAATCTTTTTGGCGTCGAATTATATATATTCTATAAGTGTTTTGGCAAAAGATTGTGGAAAAAACTTTCGGTAAAATTTTTGCAAAATTTTATCCGAAATCGTGTACCAGCAATCACGATTTTTTTTGGCTAAAAACGCGTTCTGGGGCCCTGACTCAGTTTTTAATGATTTTTGGCCCCGAGACTCCTTGACATATCTATATTAATCTAACCAAATCTCAGCCGAGTTAGATTTTAGGATTTGATTTTACGTAGCATTAGAATTATGTTTCGATTTAATCAGAAATTAATTTGAAAAGATATAGAAAAATCTCATATTAGAAGCGTGAAAAGCCCTTCAATCTTTTTGGCGTTGAATTATATATATTCTATAAGTGTTTTCGCCAAAGATTGTGGAAAAAAATTTTGGGTCAATTTTTGTAAAATTTTAGCCGAAATCGTGTACCTACAATCACGGTTTTTTGGCTAAAAATGCGTTCCGGGTCCACGGCTCAGTTTTCAATTATTTCTGGCCCCGAGACACCTTGACATATTTATATTCATCTAACCAAATCTCAGCCAAATTCGATTTAAGGATTTGATTTTACGAGCATCAGAATCATGTTTCGGTTTTATCAAAAATTAATTCGAAAAGATATAGGAAAATCGATATTAGAAGCGTGAAAAACCCTTCAATCTTTTTAGCGTTGAATTATATATATTCTATAAGTGTTTTGACCAAAGATTGTGGAAAAACTTTCGAGTCAATTTTTGCAAATTTTTAGCCGAAATCGTGTATTAACCATCACAGTTTTTTTTGGCTAAAAACGCGTTCTGGCGCCCCAGCTAAGTTTTTAATGATTTTTGGCTCCAAGAATCCTTAACATATCTATATTCATCTAACAGAATCTCAGCCAAGTTGGATTTAGGGATTTGATTTTACGAGCATCATAAATCATGTTTCGATTTAATCAGAAATTAATTCGAAAAGATATAGGAAAATTGATATAAGAAGCGTGAAA
This sequence comes from Corchorus olitorius, assembly GCA_001974825.2. Classification (NCBI taxonomy): domain Eukaryota; kingdom Viridiplantae; phylum Streptophyta; class Magnoliopsida; order Malvales; family Malvaceae; genus Corchorus; species Corchorus olitorius. The sequence goes on along the minus strand of AWUE01017755.1, from coordinate 3,611 downwards.
AACCCTTCAATCTTTTTAGCGTTGAATTATACATATTCTATAAGTGTTTTGGCCAAAAATTGTGGAAAAAATCTTAGGGGTCAATTTTTGCAAAATTTTAGCCGAAATCGTGTACTAACGTTATATCACGGATTTTGGCTAAAAACACGTTCCGGGGCCACAGCTTAGTTTTCAATGATTTTTGTCCCTGATGCTCCTTGAAAAATCTATATTCATCTGACCAAATCTCAGCCAAATTGGATTTAAGGATTTGATTTTACGAGCATCAGAATCATGTTTCAATTTAATCAGAATTTAATTCAGAAACATATAGGAAAATCGATATTAGAAGTGTGAAAAACCCTTCAATCTTTTTGGCATTAAATTAGATATATTCTATAAGTTTTTTGGACAAAGATTGTGGAAAAAACTTTTGGGTCAATTTTTGCAAAATTTTAGCCGAAATCGTGTACTAACCATTACGATTTTTTTGGCCAAAAACGTGTTCTGGGGCCCGACTCAGTTTTCAATGATTTTTAGCCCCGAGACTCCTTGAGATATCTATATTCATCTAACCAAATCTTAGCCAAGTTGGATTTAATTATTTGACTTTACGAGCATCAGAATCATGTTTCGATTTAATCAGAAATTAATTCGAAATGATATGGGAAATTCGATATTAGAAGCGTGAAAAACCCTTCAATCTTTTTGGCATCGAATTATATATATTCTATAAGTGTTTTCGCCAAAGATTGTGGAGAAAAAAATTTCGGGTCAATTTTTGCAAATTTTTAGCCGAAATCGTGTACTAACCATTACGATTTTTTTGGCCAAAAACGCGTTCTGAGGCCCCGGCTCAGTTTTTAATGATTTTTGGCCTCGAGACTCCTTGACATATATATATTCATCTAACTAAATCTCAGCCAATTTGGATTTAAGGATTTCATTTTACGAGCATCAGAATCATGTTTCGATTTAATCAGAAATTAATTCGAAAAGATATAGGAAAATCGATATTAGAAGCGTGAAAAACCCTTCAATCTTTTTGGCGTTGAATTATATATATTCTATAAGTGTTTTGGCAAAAAATTGTGAAAAAAACTTTAGGGTCAATTTTTGCAAAATTTTAGCCGAAATCGTGTAATTATCACGGTTTTTTTGGCTAAAACCGCGTTCTGGGCCCCGGCTCAGTTTTTAATGATTTTTGGCCCTGAGAGTCCTTGACATATCTATATTCATCTAATCAAATCTCAGCCATGTTGGATTTAAGGATTTGATTTTACGAGCATCAAAATCATATTTCGATTTAATCGGAAATTAATTCGAAAAGATATAGGAAAATCGATATTAGAAGCGTGAAAAACCCTTCAATCTTTTTGGCGTTGAATTATATAAATTCTATAAGTGTTTTGGCAGTAAATTGTGGAAAAAATCTTTCGAGTCAATTTTTGCAATATTTTAGCCGAAATCGTATAATAACCATCACGGTTTTTTGGCTAAAAACGCGTTCTGGGGCCCCAGTTCAGTTTTTAATGATTTTTGGCCCTGAGAGTCCTTGACATATCTATATTCATCTAATCAAATCTCAGCCATGTTGGATTTAAGGATTTGATTTTACGAGCATCAGAATCATGTTTCGATTTATCAGAAATTAATTCGAAAAGATATAGGAAAATCGATATTAGAAGCGTGAAAAACCCTTCAATCTTTTTCGCATTGAATTATATATATATTCTATAAGTGTTTTGGCCAAAGATTTTGGAAAAAACTTTCGGGTCAATTTCTGCAAAATTTTAGCCGAAATCGTGTATTGACCATCACGGTTTTTTGGCTAAAAATGCGTTCTGGGGCCCCGGCACAGTTTTTAATGATTTTTGGCCTTGAGTGTCCTTGGAATATCTATATTCGTCTAATCAAATCTCGGCCATGTTGGATTTAAGTATTTGATTTTACGAGCATCAGAATCATGTTTCGATTTAATCAGAAATTAATTCGAAAAGATATAGGAAAATCGATATTAGAAGCGTGAAAAACCCTTCAATCTTTTTGGCGTTGAATTATATATATTCTATAAGTGTTTTGACCAAAAATTATGGGAAAAAACTTTCGGGTCAATTTTTGCAAAATTTTAGCCGAATTCGTGTATGGGGATTTTGGTTTAAATCCAATTCGTTCCTGACCTGAGGTTCTTTCTTCGCAAGAGTCAATGCTAATAACGCAAGACTGATTAAATACCTGAATGCTAGGCAAGCTCGTCAATTCCGATGCTAGCGAAGCCTCACTTCAACTAGTCCATTCTCGAGGCAAGCCGGTAAGCCACATGAGGCGGCGACACTTCCATTCTCTCCGGGGTGCATGAGTAGAGGAGCGCAGGCAAGCGAATAGGAAAGTAGTCTTTATCCGCGGCAAGCATATAAAGTATCGGACAGCCCGAGGAGCAGGCTTCCCGATGCTCTACAGTATTCACGATGGGAAGTAGGCAGATCATCTAACCATCACGGTTTTTTGGCTAAAAACGCGATATGGGGCCTCGGCTTAGTTTTTAATGATTTTTGGCCCCGAGTCTCCTTGACATATCTATATTCATCTAAGCAAATCTCAGCCAAGTTGGATTTAAGGATTTTATTTTACGAGCATCAGAATCATGTTTCGATTTAATCGGAAATTAATTCGAAAAGATATAGGAAAATCGATATTAGAAGCCTGAAAAACCCTTCAATCTTTTTGGCGTTGAATTATATAAATTCTATAAGTGTTTTGGCCAAAAATTATGGAAAAAACTTTCGGGTCAATTTTTGCAAAATTTTAGCCGAAATCGTGTACTAACCATCACGGTTTTTTGGCTAAAAACGCGATATGGGTCCTCGGCTCAGTTTTTAATGATTTTTGGCCCCGAGTCTCCTTGACATATCTAAATTCATCTAACCAATTCTCAGCCAAGTTCGATTTAAGGATTTTATTTTACGAGCATCAGAATCATGTTTCGATTTAATCGGAAATTAATTCGAAAAGATATAGGAAAATCGATATTAGAAGCGTTAAAAACCCTTCAATCTTTTTAGCGTTGAATTATATATATTCTATAAGTGTTTTGGCCAAAAATTGTGGAAAAAACTTTCGGATCAATTTTTGCAAAATTGTTGCCGAAATCGTGTACTAACTATCACGGTTTTTTTTGGCTAAAAACGCGATATGGGGCCTCGGCTCAGTTTTTAATGATTTTTGGCCCCGAATCTCCTTGACATATCTAAATTCATTTAACCAAATCTCAGTCAAGTTGGATTTAAGGATTTGATTTTACGAGCATCAGAATCATGTTTCGATTTAATCGGAAATTAATTCGAAAAGATATAGGAAAATCGATATTAGATGCGTGAAAAACCCTTCAATCTTTTTGGCGTTGAATTATATATATTCTTTAAGTGTCTTGGCCAAAAATAATGGAAAAACATTTTGGGTCAATTTTTGCAAAATTTTAGCCGAAATCGTGTACTAACCATCACGGTTTTTTGGCTAAAAACACGTTATGGGGCCTCGGCTCAGTTTTTAATGATTTATGGCCCCGTTCAGTTTTTATTGATTTTTGGCCCTGAGAGTCCTTGACATATCTATATTCATCTAATCAAATCTCA